>JAANSQ010002657.1:0-11487 GCA_036850885.1 Lepidocyrtinus dapeste
CCTTAATACCTAATTGGATAGGTTCATAACATAAAGTGTTATTATTCCTTGTTAAAAGAACTTATTTAAAGAATGTGCCATGGTGGCAAAAAAAAAGAAAAATGTTATGTACACTCACATGAGGTTAATACTGGTTGGTAGAATGAGACGCTAATGTGTAGCGGTCTCCAAAAAAAATTAGGTCGGTTAAAAAAAAAAGACTTAGTAATTACATCTAAACTAAAATGAATTGACAAATTAATCTGCTAGTATAAGTAAAACTGAATTGAATGTCAAGTTAAGTATTTTTTTTATGGAACTATTTACATTGATCCTGCTGGGAGCTGGTTGGTAGTTTTATGGACATATGTACAGGGGGGCAAATGGTGATTGAAGTAGGAGCTCCAGTTCGGAGGCGCTATCAGCCATTTCAATGCGGCGGTCTAAGAACCTGTCCGGCGAAAAGGGCTTATGGAAGAATCCTAGTTCCTCCAACTCATCACACCAGTCGTAGATATTATTGTTAAAACATTTGGAAGCCAGGAGAATGCAGTTTGCTGCCATGTGTTCGAGTTGGTTGTTCCGTAGGTAGTCTTTGATCAAGATGGTGTTAAAGTGGTAGTTGATATCTTCTCGAACGGTTTCGATTAGTTTACTCCGAGAAGGCATGCTGACGGGGGTGAGAAGGATTCCTACGCCGATTTGAAGGCTTTCTTGTAATGTTCCTGCCGTGTCACGGGTATATCGGAGGATTCTGTCGAACTTAGGCTCCGTGATGAACCGGCGGTGGGAGTAAAGTAGGTTGATGCAATTTTCCGTTAGGATGTCAAGCCGGGTTTTTAAGTCGTATAGGACAGATCGGCGGATTAGGGTAAGAGATTTTGATGACAGAGGAAGTAGAGTGGCCATGGTGGATAGTCCCCCGGGAGAGGTTAATTATTGGGTTAGTCCTTGGGTGTAAAGTTCTATGTTATCGGGAAGCTCCTCTTGCCGGTCCCTAGCAAATTTGTCTAGATCAAAATCTGGTGAAAATACATTGTCAATTTCAATGTCGGTAACGTACTCTTCAAGTGTTGAAAGAAAGCGGGCGAGAGCACGTGATAGGAGCTGGGCTAGATAGACTTCTCCCAGCGTAGCTTTAACGAAAGTGTCGATAAATTTAATTTTATAAAATTGTGAGAAAATGTTCTCTAGATTTACTTTAAATGCGGCTGCTGAAGGAAACTGCCCGGGTTGAAATGATGAGTGAAGGAAATTGCGGAAGTCCACTAAGAAAGAGGAGGTGTTTGTGTGGAGGTAATCAAGTATTTTTGACGGTGTGGCTGGAGAAGAGCAAGCGCGTTGTGCTAATATTTTGGTAGTTAAGAGAACAAGCATATCTAATAGAAAGTTTTCTCGTAGATTGTCAATTTCTAGGAATGTAATGTTAAGAAATATATGTAGGTTGGGATTGGGGTTGGGGGAGATGATTGGTTGTAGTAGGGCCGGCATTTTCATTGCTCATAACCATGGAGCATTAGATATTGTTCCTCCGGTGGGGCGAGATGAGTCCGGTAGGTGATAAAGTCTGAAATTTCATAGGTTGGGTGAAAAATTCCGGCTTGACGCAGGCGTTGAAAATGTTTCGTAACTACGTTGGCATAGCGGGCACATACTATATTAGCTCGGGAGAGAAAATTAAGTTCTCCTAGGTCAGAAGTTTTAGTAATTAGAGTGTCACTTATTTCACAACACCAGATTGTTTCTAAGGTGGTTAAAAGTACACTTGTATCAATGATAAGGTCCGGTTGGAGAGCACTTTTGAAGGCAAGATTGAAGAGCACTTTGCCTCTTATGCATGCACTGTGCAGCAAGTCTATTAGAATAGTAGAGTTTTGCTTATAATTATTGAAGTAAAGTTTGTTTAGTGATATTTCGTTCCTAAATGCGAAATTAAATTCTGACGTAATGTCCTCATAATCGTAAAATAAAATGTTCCGAAGGGATACTGCTTCGGTGGGGGAGTAAGGCATTTTTCGTGATTAGGTTTATTTAGTGAGGTTGTGATTGGAGGTTGCTGGTGAATTTGATGGAGTACCCTGAGACATGTCTAAGGGGTCGTCAGGGTAGTTTACTAAGGGAACTTGTTGTGGAGGTAACGGGGGGACTATATTGGTATTTAGCGTGTGATGGGTACGGCGGCGGCGACGTGGTGACGGGGGTGGCGGGTGTAGCGTGGATGGTATAAATAGGAGGTGGGTGAGTGGTGTGGTACATGTGTGCTGGTCTTGGTTGTGGAGGGATGTGCTCATTCAGGGCGCGGAGAGTTCGCCTAATTATGATTATAATTACGAGAAATTTTTGGAGGAGAGTGCGGAGGGGTTCTGCAGGATTATGGTGCAAGTAGACAGAGATTGAATGTTCTATTATAGTTAATATACCTGCGACGTAAGATGCAAAGGCTGGGTCGTAGTGGCCGTATAACGTCTCGGTATGAATGGAGCTCATTATGGGGCTGGTGGTGGTGGAGCAGGTGTCTTTTTGTGGATTGCACAATTCATACAATTTGGGAGTTGAGTTGGTAGTCCTGCCGCTAGTTTGATTAGGTGGATGACGTGGATAAGGGTATACGCAAGACGGAAACTTTGGAAACTAGTTTTAGCGTTTTGACTTTGGTCTTCTTTAGAATCTTCAAGGGCGTCCAGGACAACGCTGATAATGTCGGTCTCGTCTGTTCTCCAAAAGTCTGGGATGGTAATTTGATTGTTGCTCATGGTTTTTTAGAGCTCTGCGAATGACGGTGCTGAAGGTTCTGGTGGATTTCCTGGTGGTGGTGGAGGGGGGGGTATGGGATGAAATATACTGTTTGGGGGAATATCAACTTCAATTTGAAAATGGATGCGTAGGATGTGAAAAATACACCGGATAGCACTGATAAACTCTTTATGAACTTGGGTTTGTCGAGAAAGGAAATTATTAATGTCTGCAAAAAATGTTTGTTCTACCCGGAAACCGTTTTCAAGTGCAAATATTTTTTCTTGAAGCTTATTCACTTTGGTGGTTACTTCCTTAGCTGATTCTGCTGCTTCTAGAAGATTAAGAAGACTCTTGATGATCTCTTGTGGTTGTTGGTTCTGAGGGTGCGCCATTTGGGTGTGTTAGTAACGTTAGGATATCGTTGGATGTTACGTCAGTAGGAAAAAGAGACCTAATCTGGTATTCTAAACTGTCTAATTTCAGGTTAATTTCAACAAGGGTTTTTTGTGAGTTATTGATTTTAGTTTCAAGTTCCCCCAATCTAGATTCGATATTGAGTAATTTCTGGGCTATGATAACAAATTTAGTGATTACCTCTAGCAAGAGAAATTGGGAAGCTTGACTGTTGTCCATGATTAAGAACGAAAAATGGTAGGAGCTCGTCTTGTTGTTAGTGATATTTATAAAATTTTGTCAAAATTTGTCCAGAGAGTAAACATGTAAGTAAAGTGCATTTTGTTATAAAACGGTGGGTGGTTGACGTGCTGAAATAATGTCGCAAGTATTTCTCTTTGTCGGTATTTTTTTTACTTTTTAGTCTAATTATAAATCGAGAGCGGTCTTTATGGGTGTCTGAATATTTCACTTTGATTTCTCCTTTGTCCCAAAATTGTAAGCAGTTACGTAGATCATTTTTTGATAAGAGTAAAATTCCAGGCCGTCGCATTATAAAATATAAAACAAATATTATTAAAGTAATTACTGACACAAAGCATAAATCACTTAAAGAAAGTAAGTTGGTTAATGATTCATGCGTCATGGTGTCTTGGGCAGCGGCTGTCTGCGTAATTAAGGTGCCTAATTTAAAGATTGCTGATGGGATTTGAAAATATTGGTAAACGAGCCAGACATTTAGAGCGGTTAGAAGAAATAGCCAAATTGTTGTTATGAAAGATAAGTGAGTTGAAATGTGGACGATGTTAGGTATTTCAATTGGTGGCATTTTTAAGGTGTTACTGAGGTTTAGGTGGGCGACGTGAACTGGCCAGGAATCGAAAAGGACGTCTTCCAGAGTCGAATGCATTGTATCCGTAGTAATAATTGTATTATTTAAGGTAGTCCATGTAGATGGAAAAAGATGTTTGAAGCTGGGGGTGGCCGGTTGGTTAGAGGAACAGGGATAATGAGATGAGATGGAAGGCATATTTTTTAGGTGCAGAATGCAACCGCAAGGTAGGTAAATGGTGATCATACCGTTAGTGACATTATGAAAAACAGACTTGGAAGTGCCATTACACGTGATATTTAAAGGAGTTGGTGCATTAATTATTGCAAAGTGATTAATGCTTGTTTGGGTTACGTGGATCTCGCCATCATTATCGTTGCATAAGTATTTGCAGTCACGGAGAATTTTACTTGAGGTTGCATTTTCTGCGAGCAATGTCCTATAACAAGGAGTGTGGATAGAAGGTTGAGTAGTAGCTTGGGATAGGAAGCACAAACTGTTTTTGCTTGGGTTGCAATTTTGCATTTCAATTAAAGGAACTAGCGAAGAATTGTAAATACCAACGTATGTGGCATCTAAATTTAATTTACAAATAGAATTTGCATGCTTGAATGGTAGAAGTTGAATTTTATGCAATGATGATGACGTAAAGCTCTTTTTGATAGGTATTTTTACTTGAAGAAAAAGCTTATGAGAGTTGAAGGAGCATGAGGTAATGCGTGAGGAGTAATAGTCAGCAATTTTATGTAGTGGAATGGCTAAGTCAAAATTGTCTGGGCTTATCTTGGTTTGTAGGTTGAGCAGGTCGTTTTTCAGCGCTGTTGGGGAGAGAATTGACCGAGGGATTATAAGGTTGTTGCAATCTGTAATGACCTTCATAAAACTGGCTGATTGGGCTCCTTCGTAGAGAAGTTTCCCAATGGAGAAAAGTAGAGCCGTGTGTTGATGTACCATTTCATCCAATTCAATCTCAATATGAGCTAATCGCCTCATGTCATTGAGTGATTTCATACTCATGGTTTCGATAGCTTTTTGCATTTGGGTAGAATACTGGTTAAGGAGGGTGCGGACTTGTATGTTATCTTGGTGCTCCTGGATTAATTCACCTTTCACTGATGATACAAAGGCGCCGAGATTTTTTTCGTTGACGTAGACTTCATCTAGCTGCTTTTCAGTTATTACTGAGCAACAATAGCTTAGCGCGTCGCCCAAAAATTCAATACCGCGTCTGCTTCTTCGTGGGGGTGTGCTCGCGAGAGCTCCAAAGTCGCGTAGGCCAAAAGATTCATTGAAGGCTTTAGATGTTTGCTTTAGTATGATTTTTAAATCATTAAAAATATCGCAGTCCCCAAAACACATGTCTCGGTCCACGGTGTCTAAAACCGAGGAGGATGGGATGTTGAAGTCATAGTAAAGAGGAAGGCTGGCTTCGTAGAAATATACCCCTTTGATTTCTTGTACAATTGCTCCCCTACTCAGTTGTATAGGGAGCTCAGCGGCGCGCGTTCCACTGAGTCCAAATTGAATAGAGGACAATCGAAGAAAAATTGTTAACAGGGTGACGACCTTTCGTACCAGCCGGGTAACAGCGGTTTGAAGAGTTAGAACTGTCAAAAAAAAAAAGGGCATTTTTAATTTATTTATAGGTAATTTTTTGACGAGGGCGAAGATTATAGCGGTGTAGAGGAGTTGAGGGTAATTGTAGGGTGGTATCGTTCTTACTCAATTTGGAACGTTGGGATGCCATGGTCACTGGAGTGGGTACATCACTCCGAGGTGCCTCGGGAGGGGGTGGAGGAGCGGCGTTTTCAACAGCTGCGTCGGTGCCATACGTCATGTTCATGTCGGGGTCGGGGTCGGGGTATGTGGGGGTAGTTGGGTCATATGGGGGAAAGCGGTTTGTGTCACGTGGCTTATATTTTTTTAGCTTCTCCGCGTGAACTTTCTCCTTGAACTTCTTTCCTTTTCGTTCTGGGGAAACAAGAAAAGTAACTTCTGACAATTGGTCTATGATTCTGTAAGGGCCATACCAAAATCTAGAAAGTTTGGGGTTTTTGCCAAATTGCCTTTTTTCTTTCCGAACTAGAACTAAATCGTTAATTTTAAAGGTTACCGGACTTCTCTTTTTGTTAAAATGTTCCGCCGATTTTTGTTGTTGTGTGGTTATATTATTTCTGGCTATTTTCCTGGCGGTACTAATTATAGTTAAAATATCTTCTATTTCAGCGGAATTTAGTATTGAACAGTCGGCGTCGATGGGGAGTCTAGGTATCCTACCGTACAGGAGGAAGTGGGGTGAAAATTTTGTTACTGGGTGAATCGAGCTGTTTAGAGCAAATGTTATAGCTTGGAGGTGTGTGTCCCAGTTTTTTTGGTTTGTATTTACATACATAGTAAGAGCGTTAGCTATTGTGTCATGGCTTTTTTCTACCAGGCCCTGAGCTCTTGGATTGTCAAAAGTGCTTGGTTCGTGTTTGATCCCCAAGAGCTTGAGGGCTATTTGGAAGGCTTCTGCCATGAAAATACTACCTCTGTCTGACGCTATGGCTTTGGGGCAGCCATGACGACAGATTATCTTGTGTGCAAGGAATTTTGCTACGCTTATGGTGTCGGCTGTTCTGACTGCCTCACACTCCATGTATTTAGTGAGGACGCATAGGCAATTTATTATGTACCTTTTGCCCGATGATGTAACGGGCAATGGTCCCTGAATGTCGATACTTATCTTTTCAAAGGCTTCCACTGGGAGTTCAGTGATTTGCATGAAACCTTGGGGTTTTTGTCTTATGATTTTTCGGCTTTGGCATTCTTCGCAAGAGTTTACATAGTCGTACACATCCTTAGCAAGCTTTTGCCAATAAAAGCGTTCTTGGATTTTCTTTTTTGTTTTCGTAAAGCCAAGGTGAGCAGAGAGTGGGGCATCATGACATTGATATAGAACTTCTGTGCGGAGTCTAGTAGGTACGTATATCAAGAGCTTTTTGTGATAGCGATCTTGTGCATAAAGAATGTTATTTTTAATGATGTATTTTCTAGCGTTATGCCCATTGGGATTATTTTTAATATCTGTAATTATCTTGCGAATTTCTGGATCGAATTGCTGCTTTGTGGAGATGCCGATGATGATAAGGTTTTTGCAAGTAAGAACTTTTGAGATGAGATTGTTGTTCTCGTCCTCGTCTAGATTATTGTTTATAGTTTTTTTATCGTAATTATCCACTCCAGACAAACAAAGATTGCGTTCGACGTTATCTGAGTCTAAGCGTGATAAATAATCAGCGACGATATTACATTTGCCTTTCACGTGGTTAATTGAAGAAATATTAAATTCGCTAAGTAAAATTGCCATTCGAGTTAATTTTGGGGTAAGAGTATTGCGTTTGGCTTTTAGGATCCAGCAGAGGGCTGAGTGGTCAACATGAAGATGTACCTCTGCCCCGTAAAGATAAGATCTTAGTCTTTTGAATGCAAAAACTACGCCTAGTAATTCAATTTCTGTAATGGTCCATCGTGATTCAGTTTTAGTAAGTTTTCTGCTGACGTATGCTACTGGTTTTTTAACGTCATCGTGTTCTTGCATGAGACAAGCGCCTACTCCAAATGTTGACCCATCAGAATATAGATGGCATGGTTTGTTTGGGTCGAAGTAGACTAATATTGGGCTGGTTGAAATTTTTTCTTTCAGAATATCGAATGATTTTTGTTGGGAATCATGCCAAATAAATTTAGTATCTTTAGATAAGAGTTGGGTTAGTGGAAATGCAATTTTGCTGAAGTCTTTTACAAAACGGCGAAAATAAGAAAAGAGTCCGTAGGCGCTTTGTAGCTTTTTTCTGGTTGTAGGTGGTTTCATGTTTGTAACAGCAGAGATATCAGCCGGGTCTGGACGATAGCCTTCTTGATTGCAGAGAAATCCCAAGACTTTAGTTTCGTCCTTCATTAGGTGGCATTTACCCGGTGATAATGTCAGACCCTCTCTTCTAAGCCGTAGAAAAACTTTCTCCAGATTTTGGAGGTGCTTTTCTGGGTTAGGTGCGTGAACGACTATGTCGTCTAAATAGCAAAGGGCAATATGGGGTTGAAGTCCCTGTAATACTGATGACATCATGCGTTGAAATTTGCTAGGAGCATTTGCCATACCAAAAGTCAGAGCCAAAGGCCTGTATACACCGTTTTTAGTGCAAAATGCTGCCTTATCTTTTGCGTCGTCATCCATGGACATTTGAAAATAGCCTGACATAAGGTCAAGTGTGGAAAAATGCGATGAGCCTCGTAGCGCGTCCAAGATTGCAGTGATATCTGGGAGTGGATAAGAATCTTTCTTAGGTAACGGTGTTTAATTTTCTGTAATCTTGAACAAGGCGAGTTGCTCCGGTGTAGCGTCCCTGTTCGTCTTTCTTACGAACGAGGAAACAAGGGCTCGACCATGATGATTCGCATTCTTCAATTATTTTGAGGTCAAGCATTTTTTGGATATGCTGTTGGATCTCTTCATTCTCTTTTGCTGAGCAGGGGAAAGGGCGTTGTTTAATTGGTTCATCGGTGGTTGTTTCAATTGAAAATTTAAAGTTGGAAGATTTACCGATTTTACCTTTCCAAGAAAATACGTCTGCATATTTTTTAACTAAGTCCCTAAGCCTTGTTTGAAGGTTAGTGGGTAAATTGTTGTTGATATTTACCTTGCTTAGGTCTTCGTCCAAAAGTTCCGGGGGGGATAGTTTAGTTTTGAGTTGAAGATTTTTAAATGCTATTTTCCAAATGCTGTCGATTTTCCTGGATATTTTATCTTGGTAACGCATGATGTTATGAGTGTTAGTATTTATGGGTTTGAGAAGAGGAGCTAATATTTTTTCTTTTCTTAGCTGAGTAAAGACGGAGAGCGATGATAGTGGAGGCGGACGCTGTGAGCTGGTGGAAAAAGGAATTCTTTGGGTATGGTCATGATCGTTGTGATCGTGAGTGTTACTGGGTGTAGTGCGTAGCTGATCGGTCATAGTCAACTGCTGGAGGCTTACGTTGGTAGAATGTATGTTATTAGGTATGTTTTTTGGTATTACTTTATGTGTTTCAGTTTGCCCCAATAAGGTGGTATGTTGTTGAATCACCCTGTCTAAGTTTAGGTTCTTAAGATACGTCATTTTTATGGATCCAAACATTTGTGAAGAGAGTTGGGCTGTTTCAAAATCTATCTTGCAGCTAAAGTATTGTAAAAAATCTCCGCCGAGCAACAGAGAACACGATGCGTTAGTTGCAATAATGAATGGATAGATGATTAATTTAGACCCAATGTGTAATGGAATTAAGGCGAAACCTGAATCTTTGACCGAATTACCGTTTATGTCAACTAGCAAAAATGAAGTGTTAGGTATTTTGCTGAATATTTTAGCTAATTCTGGGGATACTAGGGACGCTTCAGCTCCGGAATCTATGGTGCAATCGACTTGATTATTATTTACTGTGACATTTATGATGAGGGGACCACTCTGGAAGCTATTTATTGCTAAGATGTTTTTGATGCTTTTGGGATTTGGTGGGTTGAGTGAGTGGCCCCTACTTAAAAGTTTCCCTGGTATGGTTGGGGTTGGTAGGCTCGTGGGTTTAATGGTTGGGAGTTATTTTTTGGGTAGAAAGTTTGAAAATTCGGGTTATTACCTCGTGTGAATGATGAGGTCTGGTTGGGCGGTTTTGGTCTGGGCGGGAATGGTGATCGGGGCTGGAATGGTGTACGTTGAGTGGTAGACCCTTGGATTTGGTTCCGGTTCTGGAAGCAGTTAGCTACGACGTGCCCGCGTCTTCCGCACCCAAAACACGTCACATGGTTACGAAAGTTCCTGTTTCTGTTTATGGGGGTTGGTTGTCGGGGTTGTTGTGTTATTTGTCTCGTGAATTGGTCTTGTTTTAGGGATAGGTTTCGCATTTCATCCTCGACTGCTTTGATCCGAATTTCATGTTCCATTTCGTTAGCCAATGATACTCGTTTTACTTCTGTTTCGGTTTTTATTTTTTGTGTGGTAGTGGTTGCTCCAAAGGGGGAGGTTTTATTTTCAAACTCCATGACGAGTGCCATTAGTTTAGAATAAGTTTTTGGTATGCCACGATGGTAAATAAATTTTCTTACTTTTGGGAGTAAGCGACGCACGATCTGAGTTATGTACTCGAGTTCCTTTTCGGGTTTCCAACCTTCCCCAATGAGGTATCTTATTTTTTGAATAAAAATAGAAGCTTTTAATTTTTCAGGTTGGTCCACAGTTAATATGTCCCAGACGGAGTTATATTCGTCCTCCGATTCTACTGCACATTCCTCTAAAAATAATTTTTTGACATCGTTCCAAGTTGTGTCGTCTGCGTTAAGCTTATCTTTATATATGGTTAAAAATTGCCTTCCGAGCTTGTTATGTACCTGCCCAAGTAAGAAACTTTTCAGTTGCTTATCTGTGAGTTCTCTTGCTTTGCCCCATTGTTCGTAAGACGTGAGGAAATCACGTAGTTCGACTCTATTTAGTACTGAATCGAATTTTGGGCATGTATTGTCCGGAGCAAGTCTAGCAGTTGCCATTTTAACGGGGAAGTATTTGTCTCTTGTAGCTTGAAATTTAATTTTTTGTTGGAATAGGTTACGGTATTTAATTTTTAGCTTTTGACAGGGCTTAGGGGTTGCCTTGAATGTAACAGGGAGATTTGGGTTGGTGAAATGGAGGTTTGGGGGGTTGTAAATGGAAGTTTCGAAAATGTTTTCTGTGGATGTTATTGGATTTGGGTCGTTTGGGTTGGGGGAGAGTGAGATAGGGATAAGGTTGACTTGCTCTTGGGCTTCAGCGTTTGCTCTATGACATTCGTGGAGAGTGTCAATTAGTGAATGTTTCACTGGGGATTCTAATACACCTTCTTCTGTTAAAAATTCCGATTCTAAATTTTTACCATAGATTAATTTTCCTAAGGCGTGTATGCTACGTCTGCGTGTTTCCCTAGCATTTTTGAGGGTTCGGGGATATGATGGTGAGATTTGTATGCCATCAAATGATGGATCTACGTCGGCTATTTCATCAAAAAGAGAAAGATTTAACGAACCTTGGTTTAAGATGTTCTCTGGTAGGGATGAACCTGATGATGACGATGGGTAGGACGGAGCCTCTCTGTAGCCAGAATGTATTACAAGGTCTGGTTGGTGAGATGGTCCTGGTGTTGGGTCCGTTTGGGGTGAGTTGTTTGTTGATATGTCACTTGTCACTATCACTGTTGGTGAGTTTTCACTTAACACTCGGTGTCGTTTTGCCCCAGTATTAATATTTTCAGGGGATAAACTTGGAGAGTCTTCGCGTTTACGTTTTATGAAAGATAGGATTTTACTTAAGTCTTTTCCGGCTTCGTTGATGATATCGAGGGGAACTTCTGGGGGTAATTTTCTTAATCGGCGAGAGGGTTTTCTAAAAATCTTACTCATTGAGATAAGATTTCCTGAAAACTTGAACCCAGATTTTGGTAGGGTTTTTTGAGCGTTTTTAGCATCTCCACCATGTTAGAGTGTAGTCAGAGGGAAATAAATGAGC
>JAANSQ010002658.1:868-11478 GCA_036850885.1 Lepidocyrtinus dapeste
AAAAAAAAAATTATTTAGAATACCTGAGACTATCAGTTCCTCTTCGTTTAATGTTCCAGCTAAGAAGAAAGGAAAATTGTGTCTTTTTTTCTAATACCAAAAAACACAAACTAGCAGCGAAGGCAAGGCATACATCGTTTTATTTGACGATGATGAAGTACAAGGTGAAGAGGTGTGGAAAGTGCCTTTTCCTATTGTCTCTCTGACTTCAACTGTATTTTACATTTTTGGGTTTGAAAAAAATACAACACTGGCACTGACTCTGGCTTTTGTTGTTTTGTCCTAGTAGTGGATGACTCCTTTCTCAAGAAAATATCTGGCATTGACCACATGATCATGATAATTTTCATAATAAAACCTGCAACAATGGAACAGCAAGCAGTTGTAGAGCCTTGAAAAGGCAATGGAAAAGGGAACGCGCAAGCAGGCATATTTGCAATTGATTTACCTTCTTTCTCACTTTTTTATTTCTGGAGAAGAGAACATGAGATTTTCAAGGCACTGGGAAAAGATATTATTTGAGGAGGACATTGATGAAGATCAAGAAAAAAGGATCATGTTGTGGACGCCCCATAGAGTTGGCACTGTTACTACACAATGTTTTTACAAGAGGAAAATGTAGAGATCATTATATACTTTATCTTGAGCTGAGGCAACCACGCAACAACCTATCTATTTACTATCGAGCATATTATATAAAAATTTACCTACTTTTCATGAATATTATAGTGCTATGAAGAGCATCCCTAAAGCCTTTGTACTGGTATACTAATAGCTGGCCAACTCCAGGAGTGATAATGGTAATAACGGTAATAACAGGAGTAATAAAATGGCTTGCTGGTGACGACGACGGTGCTTCTCAAGTCTGCCATTTCATCTAGACAGTAGACGACGGAGAGGACGACAAGGATTTCATAAAGACTTTTGCAATTATGAAATAAGCAACCTTTTTCTTCAAGCCAGCCCAACAATTTGTTACTTTTTATTTATTTTTTGGTCCCTATTCACCAGAAAACAATAGGGAAAAGGTCTACTTAACCAAAGAAGTCATCTTTTTAGACTTAATTTTACTAAAAAAAACTGAGCAAGCAACTGTACAAAAAAGAGAAAATACTTTTTTGTACAAAAAAAAATATGTATTATTCTGGTGCGAAAAACGGCAGCTAATGCTTTAACGACTTTACATAGATATGCTCATATATTATCAGCTGCCAAGGCATGAACACTTAATTTTTCCACGTAAATTTATTGCAACTTAAATACTTTCCTACTCATTTTTTACGTCCGAAAATGCCAAAAAGAATTTTTTTTTAGTGTAAAAGAAAATTTCCAACCATAAAAAATTCGCAACGCAGGATTAAATTTTCCTATTTTTTCAGACCCTTGGACAGATTCTTAAGAAAAACTATTTTCAAATTGGTGTAAAAGTAACAATCGTGGTGTAAAAAGCAATTTTACTACCTTGCTCCACCTTTTGCAGTCCTTTTTCAAATGTAAAAAGTCAGCAGGACGTTATTATGTACTTTTTAGAAATTACCCGAGTTAAGAAGGCACAAGGACATAAATACAGACATAATTATGCTCTCTTTATTATATTGCATAATTTTTATGACACTTGACACTACAACGTATCCCATGCATCACATTTTCTTTTACACTCTTTACGCGTTTTTTATTGCTCAGTGTGACGAATGAGGAAACTGTGTGATTGATGGTGTGCCTAATCCTTTTCTACTTAATCTTACAAAAGCCAGTTTGTAATTGTTAAAGCCACCTGAAAAATGCATCTTACTAGATTTATATCACTTTAAGTGTTCATCACTATGATGCAAAAATAATCTACAATTAATAAAATTAAACATTTTCCGTCCGCCCAACTCAATTTCAAAATAATTGCCATATTTATAAGATTGTGCTGGTATGCAAAAAAAGCTAGGTAATGCACTTTGCAGTCAAGACAAATCTCAGTTCTTCAAGTCTATAGAGGAATCAATTCAAAAAAAAATTATTAACAATAATATAATGTCATTCATTTCAGTGGGGTAGTAAAATCATCAAAACTAAATCTTTTGTTTTGATGGCTCAGCAAGAGCAACTGCTGAAAATTATTTATAGACTTGTAGCCAGAATGATATTCATTTAAAAAATGGAATGGACAAAAGTGTCAGGTGTACTTCCTTGTTTTCACTATAAGCAAAAATTATGCGTCTACCACAGTGATGATTATAAGTCACCTAACTTTATAAGTAGAAATGAATCCCATACTGCTCCCTCCGTAAATACGAGAGACTGTCTACCTATAGAATATTTCAAATCTACAATTCTCACCCCTCTCAGGTCATTACAAAGGGAACATAAATTAGAGAGATTACATTACAAAAAAAATTATGACGCAACTATTTTTATTTAATAGTATTGATGAATGTCTCGAGTTCATTCAATTTTCATTCATTCGTAATGTATTGAAAGAACACGAACGCACTCATATTTTCCCTCAGATTTTTCATGATGAAAATAAACTTCTTTCTTTGACTTTTTTTTACCTCGTTGTTTTGTTTGCCATCATCAAGCAAGTGACTAAATGCATATTTCCCTCTACATATTGTTATTATTTATATAAGTTGTAGAATCATGTACATAAATAATATGTGCATGTGCTCGATTGTCATGGCATGCGTTATTGTTGGCTTCCTGCTGAGAAGAGCCGCACAATTTGCATTTCATTTTTTAACAGTCAGTCTGTCTCTTGTTTACAATACTATGAATAAACTTTGAGACTTACAGAGAGCATATTGGGGAGTAAGGTGTACATCATAGAATCATCAACGTTTTTAGGAGGTGGTCATATGATAAATTTGCGTGCTCTCTCCTAGACCAGCAAAAACTACACTAATGCATTAAATTCGTCGACATGTTTTTTTTCAATCAATGACTTGAAGCACATGTTATATCTATCTCTTAGAGAAAAAACATTTGTCACATTTCATGCCTCCTTGCCAAGAAATCATACTAATGAAGGGAAATATTTAGCGTAATTAATTTTAACAAGTGTCCTTAATTAATCAGTTTATAGAAAGTAAGTAAAAACTTAAGTTGGAAGTTGTTTACGCAATCACTTAATCTATCTATGCTACACTACTTGGCAACCACAAATCGTTAATTAGATAAATGCATGTAAATGTATCAAATGTAGAGAAAGATTGTAAATTGCTTACTAAGCAATAATTAAATGTCCTTTTGTCCTCATCAACTATTGCAAGCTGTTGATTTACTATTTGCAGAATGACTGTACCTAAAGGAAGCATGATGAAAGAATAGCAATAGCATATCGGTAATCTGTGAATAGTGAAGCGTTTCTCAAGTTAGGCTTTACAAATAAGATATTACTTATGTAAATTGACCACCAGCGTCACAATACAAATCTTTTGCTTTTGGATTAACGAGTCAAAGTCAACAATGATGAGCGAGCGGTTGAAGGCAACCGCTGATATTTTTATCGGTAGAACAAACTGTACATCATATGAGACTGGGTAGAGATAGGTAAATACTTTTACTTTTCTCTTCCTACTGCAGTATATTCTCCCAATCAAACAATGAACAGAGTGATTTTTTTCTCTTAGAGTTTCATTCAAACAATGGACTATAAGAAAGCACAGCAAAATTCTACGAAATGGTAATAAAAGTTTACTTTATATTATCTCCTGGCTCACGCATTCATTAAGCTTTGGCAGTTATTTTTTCAACAATATCAATCACAAATACGCAGATACTTTTCTTTTATAGTTGACCGCTGAACATTAAGCTAAGATCACAAAGAAGGACTTATTTTTTTCTTCTTTTTATTAATAGTCAGGTAAATATACGCAAACATGCCTAAAAAGCAAACAAAAAAAGGGAGAGGGACATAAAAGCAAAAATGGCCCATTAGCGCATGCTTGATAACAGCAACAGTTGGAAAGTAAAAGAGCAAAAATCTACTACTGTTGCGGCATATTTTAGGTCGTGAATAAGCACGCAAACTTTTTTTTCAAGAAAGAATTAAATTTTTATTGTATAAGAATAAAAGTCTAGAGATGTGATACTTGTTTAAATATCATTTCCGGCTTACAGCATGAATACCTGGGATCATCAAGGAATGTGTTTTTTTTCTTTTATTTTTGAAATGAAATGAATGAACAGAAATATTCAAGTAAAAGAGACAGAACAAAGTGAAATCCTGTATTTACCGAAATTTCGTCTCGCTTCTTGAAACAAAAATCCAGTTTTGCTTGGGCACGAAATAAGCACAAAAAGTGTGAGCACTTCACGACACGATTTTTTAATCTCCAATAATTAATTATGCTTTTTATGACTTGCTGCATCTGAGCAATTCACGTTTTTCATCAGAGCTCCCATGTAAAATTATTTTGGTTAAAAATGTGAGTTTCTTTTTGTATGTGTGTGTGTGTGAACACAGTCGTGGAATTTTTCATAGATTCACTCAAAAGAAAAAAATTCTATTTGTCACGTGACGAGAGTTTCTATCAAATTCATGCAATAAAAATCAGCATCGTCCCCTTCTTCTTTAATTAAAACTTTGATACTGATCTGATCATGGCACAAAAGTCTGAATTTGTAAAATGTTTATCAGAAAGAACGGGGAAATGAGGAGAAACAATAATAATGCACAACGTGCATACAGGTTCTTTTGCAATTATCACTAACACTTGGTTCACATTCTTTGTATCGGTGTAAAAAATTACAGCCTACGTAATCAACATTTGCTCCAACTTTAACATCCATGATGGGGAAAATTCCCGGTGACCGGGTAATAGACTAATTCGTCCCATAAACTGTATTCTTAAATTAAGTAATTCACATTTCATTAGGGATCACCGTTAAAATCTAATTTCATGTTTGTTATTTGAGCTGTTTGTGTCTCCTCATTAATATCATCGAATTCATGCTGCAATTGCATCGGTGAAACTTGTCTAAAGGATAGAAATTGTTCATCTGTGAACACACATGTTGATCATCATATCAACCTAATCAAGCTTTTTTTATTTCTCACATGGCTCTATTATTATTCACGGGTATGAAGATGAAACAAAAAGGCCAAGGAAAATTACAATTATTATTATCTCACCAAAAGCAAATGAAAAATTATTGTATGAAAAATAATCAAAAAGACAACGGTAGAACCCTGTTTTTTGTCTTTTTTCCGTTCGAGTTTATTTTTTAATCCCACACGCACAAAGCACAAGGCATCGCGGAGATTCGCAAAAACCACTTGAAAAACAACTTGAAATACTTAACAAGTGCATGCTCACTTCTTCTTATGTCGATATTGAAAAGCCTCGGTCCTTTTTTCGATGATGTTGATGAGTACGATGATGATGTACAACAGAGAGCAACTGTCTCCTCGATTTTCTTGTTCGGTTGGTAGTACAGATGTACACAGATTCTTTTTTTTTTTTGGTGTTGGGTTTGGTGCGCTTTGCAATGCGTTTTTTCTCGCTCTTCCTTATCCTAATCTCGTTCCAAATTTTTTATACTTCAAACTCCTTTTGTCTCTAATAATGATAATGATTCGACGGAAAACAATTGATGAGGATTGTGCAGAGGATAGAGAACTACCGTGGCCGCAGAGAGTGTCACAATGAGAACAACTTACCCTTGTCAAAAATGCTTTAAAATAACTATGATCTATTGCATTAAGTAGATTTTCACTCCTTGTATGTTCGATTAAAAAACGCTGTAGTTCACCGGTCTTTTTTACTGCTTACCACACCAAGAATGAGCATAAAAATACCTTTTGGATATCAACTTTCTTTTTAAATTGCTCCATCAAAACTGTTCAAAATGAGTAATACTCCAATTTAATATGAAATATTTTCGCAGTGTGATAAACTGCCCAAGAGCTTGTTGGTCAACGTCCCAGTGACTTGAGCTAACGACCAGGACGAGACGACTCAGAGATGAAGACTGTTCAAGAAGGTGATGCGTTGATTGATTAGTTCACTCTTACACACAAAATAAACAAAAAAATACAATTCGTTTCGTATCGTGACACTCAACCGAAATTACAAAACTTGGAATATCCCAGTCCAATGACTACAGGATCACCATCGCCTCATGTCATCGCACACAAGAGACTAAACCACACAAAACTGAAAGTTTGTAAGAGTAACCTCGTTGATATTCATGTAGAAAGACAATGAAAAGGAATGAATATTTTTGTGTTTTGAAGAAAGATGATGATGATGATGATAACGTTGATTATACAAGTTTCTGGACCCTACATTAAGATAATACCACCTTCGAAAAAATTTCGAAACGAGAAATGTAAGCGCTTACTACAGCACTCAGGTAAATTCGTGTTTTAAAGAAATCCTCGCTTGTCAATGCATTTTAATATTTTCCTTAGCATGGATAGGTACATTTTGCTCTCATCGAAGAAATTTATCTTTATTCTTCCTCTCTATTCAGCCACGAAAAGTATATATGTACACATTCAGTTTATTATAATTCAGTATTATCTTAAGTGTACATGTACGTAGGTACCTTCCAAAAATTATTACATGAGAGAGCCAAAACAAAAAAGAAATAACAAGGTAAAAAAAATCCTTTAACTGTCTTTTGGCTCTTCTTCTCCTTGACTGACTACTAACTTTTTTTGAACATGAGAGAGCATCCCTTTTTTGATTTTTCAGCTTCTCCCTTCATAAAACTTTTACTTGTTCGTCTTGTCAGTCAACATTCCCTACTAAAGGAAGAAATAAAAAGAAGTTCCACTACACACACTCTGCCTTGCGCCATACACATAAACAAAAGTATGCGCAACAGGTAAGTACGAAAAGTTTCATCTTAAGATAATACACGAACAGGTATCATCCATATCATCATCGTCATTTACCAGCCACTATCTAAATGGACCCAAGATTTTTTTGTATACGATAAGTGAGAAAATGAAAGAGGGTAAGACGAGAGTCAGACGGAGTTTTTTTTCGTATAGCAAACCATTTAATGTTTTTATATGGGAGTGATAAGAAAACGTAGAAACCAAAGTTTTTTTTTCCTCTTCTTCGCCTCCGTCTCACAAGAGAAGACGTCGCCTTCAACAAACTGTATACATTGTTGCGTACCCATGCATAAGTTTATAAACTATGTTAGTTTTCATGGATAAATTGGAGGAAAAGGATTGTTGCGACCAGAGTTACTTTTTTCCTCATCGACTTCGTTTCGGGATTTTCGAAACAGGCCAGACCAGGTATGAACTGATTGTGATTTTACAATCATCATCATCATGATGGCCACTATTACCATTTCTCACTATCATCATCCTTGCGACCGTTCTTCTCTCTACAATCATCCAATACATTGCTTCGAATAGGAGAGACGCTGACGAAAGGAGTTGGGCTCGAGTTGAAATTATTGCATGTTTTTCTATGGAGAATGTGAGAAGAAAACACGAAATAATATCAAAAACGAGTATACATAAGTAAAAGAAGAAAAAACAGATTATTTCCCTTCGGTCTAAACTCCCCTTCCTTCACCAGTCAAGGATTGGTGTAGCTTCGCAAGCAAAGCCGTGTTTTAATGCTTTTGTTGCTCTCGCTTGGACCTCTTATTTCTTGTACTCTTAGAAGATAATGATAATGGTAAGGGTAATAATCATAATAATAATAATGTGGTCGTCCTTTCTCTCTTCTTTGCTTCAGCAACAATCACTACTTTTCTACCTGTACGATACACTTTCAGCTTTGCAACGTGAATACCTTTGCTATCCAAAATCTACAGGAAAAGTTGTAGGTAACAAGCCTTGTAATAATCAACGTCTTCCTCAGCCTCAGCCACCACCATCATCATCAACAACTTCTATGCATTCCATCCTTTTCTCTTCAGCTATCCTCCTCTCCTATCTGAATATTCTTCTTCTTAAAGAAACAAAGTCCTAACTGCTAGCTAACTAGCTTTAAAACTGCATGTGTTGTTACATATTTTACGCGAAGAAACCCTTACTCTTTTCCTTACTGAAAAGGTACATCTTGGGCGCTAAAGTAACTTGTACGTTATGTGCATGAAACATCTAATTCAGCCAACATAAAGACTGGCTGGACTGTCAAAGCGATTCAGAGCTTTTCAGGCAACTTGAGAAAAAGGAGCTGTTCTTATTCTCCTCAAGAGTAAAGAAAATCCACCTTTTCTTATATTAACCAAACCACTCAATTTTTACTATTTACAAACCTGACTTAGATTTGTCATGTGTGTTTTGTAAAAAAAAACGCATTTTCTCCTCTAATTGTCAATAATACTTTTGGGATTAGACAGTCAAAAGATTTGACTGCTTAGGCTCGCTCAAGAGGCTCAAGAGTACGTACGTAGGTGTATAACATAAGCAAGCCCAAATGTGCAATAACAATCAAACACCGGTTCAATTTTTTTTGTCTTGGATTCGTCCTCAGTATATACATATTTTACCTGACGGAGAGGAATGCACTAACATGATAATGTTTCAGAAAAAAGGCTCATGTCCTAAAGCTTGACTCGCCTCTTTTCGTCCTTATCAGAGAAGGAAAAGACCAAGAACTACGAACACTTCTCTTATTTTTACTCTCGTTAGCAGAGAATAGGAACAAGTCCGAAAGTTTACAAATTTACATCTTACTTTTATACAATGTTGCAGCAGTTTATCCATTATTGCTTGCTTTCATATTCCCCTGTTTTCCTAAAACAATGACTGGAATGGCATCTGGTATGATATGTAATATAAGAAATTGCAGCTTTATACAATTTCAATCTTTGATATGTGTGTACGGCGACCGATTCGAGACATAATGATAATAATTGGTAGACAAGAATCCTAGGTTGGAGTGTAACCTGAGTAAAGATGGATATCCAGAAGCAACGATGCGATGGGGGATGCGAAAAAAAAATTCACCTGGATTGTAACGATATATTTTCCATTGAATTATGGACTTATATCTAATATCTTTAGTAAAGGCTGTTTTCTTGTGTAATATGAACTATTGCATTTAATTATCATGATATGCTCATTAATTATTTAAGTCCACTTTTTCCACTTCCACCAACCTTGATATTAAACCTATTCAAAAAATCATTTTTTGACTTGTACTTGGAAATTCTTATTTTCCCCCCTTTTCGAGCTTTTTTTGCACCTAACTGAAAAATGGAGCTGGCTACCTTTGGTTATAATGTAAATTGAGTATATGGCGAAAATTTACAATTTTGCCAGCATGTCTTTCACCTCACATTCGTAACAGTAATGATTAAAAACCACACGTTTTACTTTTAACCCAGCAAAACTTTTTTCTCGCAATGTTGCGGTTGCGGAGCAAGGATATGATGGACGGATGAAACTAGCATTTTCTGCCTTCCAGTCATCTCACCTGTTGCTTCTTTCACTGTCTCTTTTCAGAGATTTGTTAGTTCTTCATTTCAAAATCTCGTTGTTAGATGTTTCTTGCATATTTATACTTTATAAGGAAAATTCTTATGCGTTCATTGGAACGCATGAGAAATGTACATGTTATACGTGTTTTTTTTCATGACCATGACAATCGGGATGCGTGCTTTTCCCTCTATGGCATACCTAAAAAGTATTTTTTAAAGCGATTGTTCATTGAACCCATCGTATTACAACAGCATCTGCTATATCAAGAAAAGTTTCAGGTAGGCATATTTACGCACCATTTACAATAAGTGCTTAAAAAGATATTTTTGCTAAATTGTAACCAAGGAAAATTGCCGTGCTTTTTCAATGAAATTCACTTCCATTTCTGAATTCCACTTTTATCGCGCAATAAACGCATGTATTTTCATTTTCAATACATCATTTTCAATGATAGAAGTAACTGAATATCAAGCAACCCGGTAAAAATCGACATGATGCAAAATTTTCTTCTTATTTTGTAACTCGAGATATGAATGCTTACCTGTTAATGAATTAAAAATAACCCCTGAAAATAATCATGTTTTCGAGTGTTTGGAGCCATAAAAAACGAACGATCTTACTGTCACTTAAATAGATAAGAAGTAAAAATGGATGGCTAAACAGGTATCCCATGATCCAATCCATACTATTCTTGCTCTTGAGGAGAATGATGATGAGGTGGTGATGATGCTCCCTCATGTTCTGACGTTCTTCACCGCCACAGTCACTGCTATTATTAATATCATTATCGCATACGCGAGGTTAACAGGTAAAGGCAGACAATGTGTGTATGGCTTCAATCCAGTCAACACTGGAGACAATATTAAGGGTGAAATTCAAACCTTTTCTAAGCATACTTACTCAATTCGAATGTTCATGCTCGAAGAAAAGGAGTTCTTTCTCCTCCGGCCATGTAGTGAAACTGACTTTGACAAACTGCTCTCTCTACCGAACGAACCCTTCAATCTTAAAACATCTTGAAAGACCACCACTGCCACCGTCGCTGAATTCCTTAAATCAAATGAACCAAAAGTTATTCCTTTCCCATTGAATAACGAAACCGTCGATAGGGATGATGATACCGTGGTTTCTAAAGAATAATTATGTGGTCTTTAAAATCAAAATGTGCCTGGTACAAAAATAAAACTCAACTAGAATCAAAATGATCTTTGCTAGG
>JAANSQ010002659.1:0-11477 GCA_036850885.1 Lepidocyrtinus dapeste
ATAATAAGGGGTTTCCATGGTTAGTGTAACGCTTGGCGAAGGAAATAAAGTGGACAGGGTTAAATTTTTATGAATGAACCATTGTTCTGAATCTCAAAAACTTTGAAGGCGACGACATAAAAGCAAATGATGGAACGATTATGATACCATAAACCTGATAGGATCAGGAATGAACCCATTATAAGTTGAATACCATAAAACCTTTGACTCAAATAAAAAATCTCTTTTGGCAGTAAAAAAAAATCATTAAGATTAATGTTTCAAAACATTATTTCAGCAACAAAATTAAAATTTGGCTGGATGCAGGCGCAGTCATTTTGATGTTGTATTCATAGTAAGTGGATGTAAATACAGGACTGATTTGGAAAAGGTTAAAGTACTACAAGACTATTTAAAATGAAATAAGCTATGATTTACTATGAATGTACTAATTTTTGAGTTCCTCCGTCAGGCAACATAGTGTTAACTGTACGAAGAATGAACTTGCAGGACTGCACATTTTACAAAAATTGCAAATAAAGATATAATGTGGTAATGAAGAGTGTAAGGTCAAAACGGAAGAGGTGTGGAGTAGTAAAGTGGAGATAAGAGTCAATAGAGTCTTACATATCGTCATATTCTACCGCAGTTTGCTATCGGGAACTGGCGAAGTGAAATCACGTAAGCATCAACATTAAAACGAAGAAGCGGCAGTACACTTTTTAAGTCGGAAGAGGCTAGGTGAATGGCATATAATTAAGCGTATTAAAACAGATTAGAAACTGAAATCTTCTCATTAATCTTTACTCTAGCACTAGAACGTTCAATAAACTAGAACACTTTTTTCATGGAATATTTACATAATCATTACAAGAATCTCTTATAAAGTTTTACACATAATTTGTTATTAGTGTAGTGTGGGACCAGTTGAAACATTTGGACGGGAGTCAAATATTTTCTCGTCGAGATATATACAAGCTGTGTCATCTGTCATGCACCATGTCATCAACTGGGTACCAACGCTAAGCACCATTTTTACCTACTTATGTTGTCAATCGTCATATAAATTCTCAATCTCAACGTTGTTTGTTCAAGACTAAAGTAAGAGGATGTGATTTTACTGCAAATCGTTCAGTTGTCTTCCGCTAAACTGTGTAACCTAACGGATAACTAAAGTTAAACTACGGTCTTATACGTTTAGTGATTACGCTTACAAAAACTTTCTTTCTCTTAAGTTTATAATTTAATCTACTGTTTAATAAGCAAATTGTTTCGTCGATTTTCAACCCAACCATACCTCGCAATATATTTTTATATCATTATGACAAGTTTTTTTCTGCTAAAATATTTTGCTTACACACGCTCGTCGAAGACAAGATAACATCCATTCCCTTTTAAAAAGGCCTTTGGTTTATCATAAATTCTCAACCCCCAGAAACGGTGAGCCAAGTGACATATCTATCACAGACAATTAAAATGCAGTGTATTGTAGTTATTTATTTAAAGACCGGACATTTAACTACAAACATATAGTATCAGTTTTTTTTGGAATAACTGCATCATTTTTTACTACCTTGTTTAATACACGTAACTTTGAAACTGTATTATGGTTTGAAGATTTTTTTTTACAAAAAAAGCCTTATTTATCAAAGAACTGATTCATATTTAATTACTTTACATATAAAAAATAATAAAGCTGAGAGCTATAGAGACGTAGCTATGCCGCTGTATATTATGGGTCAAAGCTTCCTTAAACCAAATCAGAGAATTGAATTTGAAAAGAGGTCTAAAATCCCTTTTAAAAAGAAGGGTCTTTACCTTAGTTAAAAAATTAAGATATGTAAGGGAGGCTAATGTCCAAATACTTTTGACTGAGGTCACCTGAAACCCTTATTCGTTAAGCTTTCAATTTTATCCTCCTCTCAGCGCCTAGAAAAAAATCGTCAAAAGAGGTGAATAACTGTATGTTAATTCTCAAGAGGTTAAGAGCTTCTGAGCAAGCTAGATGCTGTCTTTAAAAAAAACATTTATCATTCACCCCTGATCTCAAGCGTTGAACAACCTTAACCAAAATTCAGTCAATTCTCCTCGGCAAGCTTAGGTACAATACAAAAACTTTGGAAAAAAATCTTTTCACGCGTTTGAGAGCTCGGATAAACAAACTGAGACACAGACGGACGGACAAACAAACACGTCAAAATCAATACATACCTTCGATGGTTCAGCCACGTGTTAAACTCAAATGTAACTAAAGTCGACCCCTTAACAATTTGTTAATTTAACTTTGTTTTTTTTTAGAGTGAGGCAACCAGTGAAATAGTGGTGTTATCAAAATTAATATCATAACATTGTCGTAGAAATATTTTTCTTTATTCTGAATAAGATCATCCTGAGTTTCATCAATCGCAGATATCAAACAGGTAGAGTCGTCATGTCATTACGCCGATATTATACATGATATTATGTTACGCAAAATTTTTGTGACGAATTCCGCGATCAATATTATATGGCAGCTAGACCATACAATGATTAAATTTATAAGTTATACCTAGGTAGGACCAGGACCATATACCATCTAGGGCTAGTTTAAGGCGACTATACAAATATCAAAATCACCTTTTGCTCCCCCCATAATTATTATCTTCTAATCAAGTTTTAAATAAATAGGTACTCAATATTATGGTAAATTTGAAGCAGTAACCCGGACTCATACCATCATACCATTGAGATCCATGCAAATGGAGTCTTCAATTATGCTCAAGCTTAACACGCCCAGTTTTCACAGTTGTGGGTATCAATTTTTTGGATAAAATACATAAAAAATATCGCGATAAAAACAACAATGCAAAGTATTTCCCTCCAAAATCTAAGGACTGGGTTCAGTTTCGTAAGAGGAAGACGATAAACTATATACCAAAACAAAAATAATACAACCTTAAACAAACTTTTAAAAACAAGTCGTCTGTAAACCTACTAAAGAAAAAAGTAATACAAGTTAGTTGAACTATCAATATGACTTCCATTTGTTGATATGATTATTATAACTTTTAAAGCACCGGCTTTGTCAGCTGAAAACCTTTTTATGCTGTCGTTTTGTTGGTCTATGCGCTACCTGTTAGTTTTTTTAGAGAGTAACAAGTAGCAAGACAAAGCGAAATTATTGTAGTATGATAAACATAGATCTCTCTCTCTCTAGATAGAATAATTAATTAACAATTAACCACTGACTTTTCAACAAGTTAAGGCACTCTCTAGTGTCCACTGCATAAAATTATTTCGCCACTTAAAAACTTAAGATTCACGCAAATCAACCTATTGTATGAACTTATAATTTCTGACTTTGACCTGACTCAAAAACTCGTTTCTTTCCTTGGTAATACATAACAAAAATTATGGATGTATGATAAAACAGCGACAAGAAGAGGAATGCTGAATTGCCCATTTTGCATCTGTAAACATGAGAACTATCGAAATGAAAGTTAAAGATCTGCATCATTGACAATAAACTAATCAAGAACCTAGACGTTTGTTAGTGCATTAATGCACTAGTTAGTTGAGGCACGTAAATCAGCCGCGTAGATAAAGTTGTATAAAGGTTCCGTGAAGCTGGACAGAAAGATGTTGTAAATACACACACAAGCGTTAAAACAAAAACGAAATAAAAGTTTTAAACAAGTTTACACAAGTAAATATTTTAGCCGCTTAGCTAACATTTTCTAAGCTTTTCATCTGAATTTTGTTTTGCAATTGTTAAATGCTATACCCTGCTCTTAAGCCAAGAGCGTTGACAATATTTACATGCTCTTGAGTCGACACTTTTAAAATAGACATTGACACAAAATGATAGAAAGCATAAAGAATAACAAGGATTTAACTGTTTAACAATTATTACACATAAAAATAATTTAGAAATTATGTTATAACAACGACTCACTTCCATCCACAGACCTGGATGGCCACAAAACAGTGAGAAACCCCAAAAGAATAAATAAAACTGCATAGAAAAGCACACAAGAGTGCTAACGCATAATAGCGCAAGAATAATATCTGAATAAAGAGTGACAAGAAGGATATAATATCAATAACGTAACTAAAGAAAGGGATTAATTTATACTCCGAAAATGAACGTTGATCATTGCACGGCCGAGTGCTAGATGGAACAAAGTCGAGCAAATGAACATAACATGAATGATGAAAACTCTGAGCAAATCGAGGTGAAGAGTTCTGCCACACGGAAGGGTATCGTCCTCCTCCTCAGTCTCAGTCATAGGATCATACATACATTCCATTAGATCTGCATTCTGAGCAGGAGGGCTAACCTCCTTCCCTACGGCTTTGTATTCGGGGGGCACAGAATTTGAAAGCAGGTCAGCCTCGATTAATGCAGACGGAATGGTAACGGCCTTGTCTACCGCGTCGGGGTCAAGCGAAGCTGCAGTATTATTGGAAATCGCATTCTCTCCCTGACTTACGTTACCATCCGTGAGGTGATTAACGTCTTCCATACAAACATCGGAGTTCCAGACACCAGTTTTGTAATAGTGGCCCAGCATATTGTTTTTCTCTATGTAGCGGTTGTAAAGCCATGTCTGCAACTCTTCTGGATCGGTGTATGGAACCTATTACAAGAAAAAATCAACACATAAAATTTCATTGTGGTCAGTTTAGCATAAGAACGTGTAAAAAGATAAAAGTTTTGTTTTTACCTCGGTGATAGGGTAAATTTTGTAATGAAAACGAACTTGGCAGGGAGGAACATGACCAGTGATTACTGCTCCTAAGTCCAGTGGAGACCCATTCGGATAGGCAATCGTCATGTCAATCACGTACTTCAAATGCCCAGCTCTTAATGTATCACTGGACCCTGTGAATATTAATTAATTATCGAACAATAGAATTCAACGTATTAACTGAACTTGCAAGCCGAACATATAAGTTAAGTCTTTATACCATCCATTGGAACGTTGTATCTAGAGTTTTGCGAAGTTGTACAAAGCGTCTTGATTATTGTCTGAAGGGCACCCATGCGCGGCAAAGTTACAAATTCTAGGTTGGGTAACTTCATCTTCTCTGCGTATCTATAAAAGCCAGCGTAATATCCAGGGATAACAAACGTTTTGAAATTACATTTTTTGTAATTTTCCTTGGTAAAAATGATGCTACCTTTTACTAGCTTCTTTTCGTTTTCGCAGAAATCCACCTTCAGGGAACAAAACTAGCCATTTTCGCTTACGAGGTTGAAATCGACCTTTAAGAAAACTTTCTAGGTCACGAAGCGAAGCATCTCGTCTAGTTCTTCCCTGCGAAACAAATTAACCATGTTGAATTAAAATTACTCTAGTATTAATCTGGAGTAAACGATAGCGAAAGTTTAAAGCGTACCGCGTTGATAAAAAAGTCTCCGTGCAGGGTAGAGACAACTCCAAAGTTTGTATATTGAAAAACAGCATCCATAATCCAGTTTAGCTTTTGCAATAAGCCTTTACGAGTACTAAAGGCGTGCATTAAGAGAGGTACATCGCTAGTCGATTGATGATTAACCAGAACCAGAGTTTCTTCATTTATAAGTTTATCAATCGAGTCTCCAGTCTCAACAACTTAAATAAAATAATGACGTACATTTAGAAATACATACAATAGTAAACACCTCTAGTTTCCAACTAAAATTAATACTTAATCAGAAACAACAAATTTTTTTTCATACTGTGATATCCAGCAGAATAACTCCAATAAGCCACCATAGTCAGCAGCCACTGGAAAAATTGTCCTTCCATCTTCCAATACAAGTCTGGATCCCATACGTACACCGGATGTAACAATAGGCACCAAACCACGTAGGTAGGGATGCAGTACAAATTGTTTATCAAAACGCCAAGAATGCGGTAGGCCCATCGAAACATCTCCATCATTCTACAAATTTAAAAACATGAACTTGAAAACTATTCGTTTGTTAAACCCGGTTATGTTTTGGCTGGTAACTCAACAAATTAGTTTAATTAACTAACCTGGATCTATGGAATCCCGGTATATCAGCCATGATCTTACTTGACAGTGAAAAATCGCCGAAAATGTCGACTCGAAATATATCAAGAATACGAGAGGATGGTTAAATCAGCGAGCGATCCACAACTTTTAAAACAGACATCTGTATCGACTTTGCACGGTTTCAGTAATCTTGTTCCTCCTTGTTTCCACCAACGATTTCCACATACTAGGTCCCCACTGTTTTATTCTTCTAAGAATGCTATAATCCAGAAGACAGGCTCATCAATCAAATGAACACTCATACATAGTCACATACATATCCACTTGATTATCTACAAGTGAAAATAGTGAAATTAACCTAAGCTGGTACGTGTGTGATTTTAACTTTGTTATCGTTTCAACCTTTGACTTAAAGAGACACAAAGTTTGGCTAAACATTTTATGCTTAAGATTGTGTTATCATGTGAAAATTCGGGAGTAGGAATTGGAATCCCGTATCACAATTATGCTCAATTTCCACGGTCTACTTTGTAGCAAACAGCATGGAACAAATAGCTTTGAAAATAAAACATGCTTAAAATGGAGAGAAATGTGTACGATTCACGCCTTAACAATTTGGTTGAGTGGAGATGAAATCGGCAATCCTTCACGAAAATAAGTTGCTAGTGTAAAACTGAAACTTACATAACTTTGACTTGCCAATGAAAGATATACATTCTAATCATGATATCCTAAACTGATAGCATGATGATAAATGACTTTGAACTGAAGATGATCGTATCTGCAACCTAAATGTATCTCACCCTATCCTATCCTAATGCAATAAACTAACCAATCTCACCAAATTAAATGACTTAATCCAGGCAAACCAGAAGGAAAAGCTGATTTAGACATAGATTCTCATATACCAAACACAAAAAACACGTTCACATTTAAAATCACATGACAAATGAATCATGTTGTTGATGTGCCTCTTCCAAGCCAATAATAATATGAAAACGATCATTAACCCTAGCCTTATAATCTACTCATAACCAACTTTAAACACTCCACTTTAAAGGAAAGAAACCACGTTAGAAGAGCCTTTCACACTAGCAGGAGATTAGGAAGATAAGCCGATAATTACTTAAACAGCCATCATCACTGACTCTGAGCACATAAACAAATTAAATTGATATGCTGGAGCGGAACTCATGCAAACCTAGCGAAACAAATGTATACAGAAGGGATTAACTTACTAAGAACGTCTGGATTTGTTACTGTTTCTAATTCTTTTCAAAATAGTTATGATTCATTCAATAATACGATAGTTTCCTTCCTGAAGTTTATCATATGATCCAGTATTACAAAGAGCTTTTTTACAGAAAAACCATGCATTCTCAGTACTTACTTTGTCACACTACACATTACATGGATATTATGGCATGGCCAAAGTACTTCTCTAAAAGAAGCATGGTAGAGTGGTCATTCTTGCTCAAACTCACAATTTCTCGTTTACATCCACCTTCAATCTAATCAGTTTTTCATGTATTCACTTCACCCTTTTAGCTTGGTTTTTGCACTTCAACGCGGAAAACGTCCTTGAATAATTTTTGCAGCAAGCAATAAGCGAACCATTTCTTTTTTCAACTCAAAAAAATCTTTTACTAGCTGTCCAAATCATCTAAAACTGCAGCACAACTTCCTTTTTAGGCAGGTGTATATACAGCGCGAGCTACGAACCACTAGTAAAGAAGCGTATTATTATTACCAGAACAAAACAAGATGCATTGCACGATCGACAGTAAAACAGTAACTATTAGATCACACGAGCCTCTCCTCGTCGTCGCTCACTGACTCCACAGTTGAAATTGACTATGACCGCGACACGATAGCGTCGTCGTTTTTCGCCAACTTCCTATATTACTTAACTCTTACCGCGTCGTCTTTAAGTAATAATGGAGTGGATTGAATGAAAAATTTTGGATTTGGCAAAAAGAATGTAAAAATTTCGCAACTAGTCTACGATTACGATACACGGAACATAGTGCTTGTAACAAATAATTATAGATGTGAACTTTTTTCTCTCTCCTGCATCTTGGAATACAGTGTGGAAGGAAGTTTGCATAAATAGGAATTTGACCGCCACCGATGGGAAACCAATAAAGTATTTATGGTGGGATGACTAATGCATAGTTAATAAATAATTAATTGATCGTCCTTCCCGTCCCTTTTTTCGCTTTAGAAGATGATGAATTACATTGAGCCAAAGCTGACTGAAGATGTAATACATTTAGCACAAGTAACGTTACGGATTTACTTAACACAGGTCAGCACGAGTCCGGTGACAAGCCGGTGTCCTTTAATAATGCATCTGAACAGAGAGCAGAAGTGATACGGAAATGATGACAACTTTTCTGTTAAACCTTGATAAGCAACTGGAACGAAGCTTGATGCGAATAACAAATCCAAGGAGAGTAACAAGAGACTGGGAAAATTATCAAGGATAACAGAGTGATCACAATGTCGTAATACTATATATGATACGAAAATATACTGCAAGTTAACCTGTTAGCAGGATTATGAAGAATGCAGAGTTTAAAATATATTTGTCTCGTAGCCGTTTAAATTTGCTATTACTTTTTCACTCCCCCGCACTAAACTTAATCTCCCAATAATGACGGCTTAGACCCATCTTGCACCTTTGATTTGAAAAACCATTGTACAACCACCGATAGCATAACAGGAAGCCAACCAATATATATGGCGAAAAATCTTGAGATGCAGATAAAAGAAGGAGATTTGCTGCGTATCGTTTGTGTACCGTGTGGAAAACAAGAGCCATGGCTTACCTTTCCTAAACTGACGTTTTATGCTCTTCTTTTCCTCACAGAGGACGGGAAAGCGTTAAAATACGTGTGTACAATTTCTACAACCTGCTGAACAGCCCAAATTCCCAATAATAAAATACTTGATAAAATGTATGCGCTAAAAAATTTCTGCTTGAGTGACAACTTCATATCCATTCATTTCAAGTTTTTCCAAAGCCAATACTTTTTTGTTTCAAATCTATTAACATCCTTTAACTTAATGGTCATACTTATAACAACCAAATAGACGATCGCCTTTGAATACCAAAAATTTACCAATAAGAGAGAAAACAATTTCAAGCCGAGTTTATTATGGACTTGCCCTACTTATCCTTAGTCACGCTTTATCGATGATATTATGCAATAAAAAGTTTTGCCCTTTATCAAAACGGTAATTCCATACTGCTATAATTCATTGTTTGTAGAAGCATCTTTATAGTCTTTAATGCTAACATATAGTTAGGATTATTATTTGACGCAATAAAATATTGAAATATTTCCTTACTTTTGAAGCGTGTGTAGCAATACATACTTGGGAAAGTGGTATTTTTTGTTATTTTTCATCATAATGGTTGTAAATGAAAATCGATGGCCAGCAGAAGTATAGCCGCAAAATATTCACAAATCATCAATTAACGGCTCAAAGAAAAACATTTAAGTCTGTCCAACTCACGGTGGGTTCAGTTCTCGATGCAAAATCCAAAACGTGTGCTTATTTTCTTGAACATGTTGAAGCAGAATAATACAATTATATGATGAGCAGAAATATCGGAATATTAAAATTCTCTACGCACTTTGAAAATTTTTGTACTTTTATCAAGAAAATAGATGGTTGAAAGATTGGACAAGGAGCATTAAACACAACGTTAACCTTCTTGGTTTGGTTTGGCTGGCTAGCTAGAATTTTTCTTAACAAAAAGTACAACTTTGTCTGACTTGCTATTATGTTCCCCCACTACACGCATGGAACGCATGATACAAAAAGTTTATTTGCTTATCGGATTCCATTGTAAAAATTATATACAGTTATGCATTTATCAGCTTTACTCATTTATAATTATGGAAATGAACTAAACTCGATGTATTCATTCATGAAAAATATGCCATTTTGAAAGATAAATCGTTGCAAATTCTGCCAAAAATTATTATCTGCCAATTTCTTAGTGCTCCTTTGCAAAGTTCTAAACATTAGTTCTACAGATTTATAAACCACTGATTATGGAACACATACCACCTGTTCTTGCTCTTTAATCCTTTGAAACTATTTTTTTGTTTAAAAAAAATATATTTGTTTACATTTCTTTTTAATAATTTTTTACTGACAATCATGACATTGAGTATGAATAAATGATTTGGCTAAAGGTCAAATTTATAACGAGAGGTCGGCTTTTGAGCGTTTAAACCTAATTGTAAAAATTGACTTTTAATGAACAGTTTCAAACTCGAAAGAGTTTTTAGTTTTTCAAAGATTTGCTAACATATACAGTTTGAATTCAAACAAAAACCAGATCGATGACCACAATAAATCGTGAATTAGCCTTCCCTAGGTCTGACAGGTCTTGACATCATTCAACCTTTTCATTTCCGCTGTATGAAAATGCTTATGATGTCATGTTGATGCAAACAGAATTGCCGGAGAACCTAAGTCTTCGTAGATTACTCAGAGCAGTCTGAGCCAGGGACGGAAGGTTAATCGATTAATTAAAGCGAAATGCACCTAACACTTACCAGTATGTTTTACTTGGTTTGCAAAGGTATAGCTACTATCAAAAGACGTTTGGATTGTAGTTAAATATTGCTAAATCTGACGGTTGAATGCCTCCAAAGGTCCGAAGCTATGCTTAGAAAGAATAGCTAAAATAAACTTACCATTTAACGCCGATGATATAAATATGTTTTGGGAGATTCAGTGTCCTCCTGTGTTCGCACGATGAATGTATAAAAGCTTATCACAATTGATACTCCTTAATTGTTATTTCTGAGCCTTGGTAAACAAAAAAGGTGTTAAGCGCAGGCCCTCTAGTCGTTCCGTTCAACTCGATCTAATCATCTAATGCCCAAATAATAAATTAGCAATATTTAGTAGCAAACAAAACAGGATGAACAGTCAATGCTTATGTTTACGTTAAGCCGGAAGTTGTTTTATTTCAACCTGATGAATAGAATAATAGACGTGTCCAAGTCACCACTTTCTCGTCAATACAACAAAGAGAGAGACGGTTCTTTTTTTGCAAGCTAATTCAAGCTATTAAGTAGGATCAAAGATTACGGCGGTACTGAAATCACATGCTCAAAATGTAAATCTAAGGTATTCATAACCAAGAAAATGGGAACAGCTCAGCGCGAGGAATTTGAATTTGGTAAGTTTTACACAGTTCAAATATTATCATCATGGGAGATAAACCTGGTTATTTCTTACGTTCAGTATTGATTTGAATTACACGCCACCGTTTTGGGTAACTTGCGATGTTGCCATGAAGATACAGGGTACTCAGGCAAGTTGGGTATGACGTAATAAATCATTCTGAGCAAAATGGGATTACGAATCCAAATGCGCCATCCAAAGCGAAGAGATTTAAAAATTAATCTAAAATCTAATTCTAAGGCTTGGGCAACCTATAAAAATGATTTTATTACTCATCTCCTTATCTAAGATATTTGACC
>JAANSQ010002660.1:0-11476 GCA_036850885.1 Lepidocyrtinus dapeste
TTTGAGGTTCCAAGTATTTATTCTTTTAACAAACAAACATTCTTTGTTCTACATCCATTTCCTTAAAAAAAATAGTTGGATTGGTTGGATGCTGGATGTAGCAGAGAGGAGCAGCAAGAGTCAAGCAAAACTCAATACAGCTGCCTTTTTCTGTGCTCTCTTAGGCAATAAATCGCTCCGATTTAAAATGACTGGTTTTGTGTAATGATAGTTGATAGCATTAGCTCCGGGCATTTTCCTTCAAAGAGTTCTGGGTACAGCAAACCCCAGAGATATTTAATTTTGGCACAGTACTCCTTTCTCCAAATCCTTTTAGGGCTTTTAAAACCTGGTTTAACTGGGGTAGAAAGACATGCCAAAGAGGAAATTGCTTTCTGCTCTGCAACAATCATCTCATTAAATGAAACCAACCACAGAGGCTTGGATGTTATTTGGGAAACTGAGACCGAGAAACGGAATTAGATTGATACCATGCGTCATACATACTGAAATACACATGAAGCGCGTAGACCTTAGCTTCGTATCGCTTCGTCTGTAACATTTGAGACAGTGTAAAAATATAATAACTTGTTCATCTTTCAACTTCCTAGGATCATCTCAGATGGCCCCATGGCCCATAGTTACATTAAAAAGCTCAGCTATTTAACAAACTTCCAGTTTAATTTACGCCTTTTCACATTTAAAATCTGATCTTACTAAAGCAAGAAACGTTCATCAACCTTCAGCCCATGTATTATAGAAATGGGGTCATTAAAATTGTAAATAGCGCAGAAAGTTTACATTCTGAATGATGAATACTCATCTGGAATCCGACAGAAATGGATGAACTTTATCTACTAACATATTTATATGGGTCTCTTAAACTTGTCAGTCAATTAATCAGCGAGAGTGTTTGCTAAAGCTTCACTAGAATTATTATTATTGGGACAATATAACTTTGACTTGGTATAACACTTAAATCTGATTACTGCTGCGTTAAAAACTTTACACTTCCTAAAACTCGAGAATATATAACTCTTTTGTATTCTATTCTCTCATTCTAACATTAATTACAAGCATGGCTTTATATTTCCAGGATGAATAGTATCCATGATGCCAATGATGTGTAGCGCGATATAACTTGTGAAACTTACACCGTTCGTCTTATTCCCAACTTAATGGTTAATTTTTAATGACATCTTTACCACCAAAGAATTGCTTTGTGTATAGAATGCATCTAAGCCATAGAATGTGGAGTGGGGGAGTGAGAGAATGGGGAACTTCCAGGAAGAAGAAAATGAACAGCATAAGCACACATGTTACCATCATATTGCCTCCTTAATTATCCTTTTTTGCCTGTGGCTCTAAATCTGCCAACTACCATATATTTTCCTGAGTTTGATGCATGAATCTAGGGAGTCTGTAGTTTCTAAGGTTCTAAAGATTCTACGGCTTCTTCATTGTGTTCCAATTTTTAATCACCTCACTTCCCCCAAACATTAGAGAGTTAAGGAAAGTACTGGAAATTTCCATAACGTTGGAGCTAGGTACTAACGCACATTTTAAACACTTCACTATCACTCCTTTTTATTGCGAAACCATCAACTTTATCTTTCCTTTGACGTTGAAGAGTATACTGTCCTTAGAATTTATGTTGCATTGTCGTATCACGTTGATGATGATCCGTATAATGTAACAAATCACAAAAGACATCCGTTCTAGTCACATGATTTTAAGTTTTGTAAGTTGACTTCATTCGAAATCTCTTCCTTAGAAAACCTTAGCTTTCACCTGAAGCGAAAGTGAAAGCAAGATAATATTTTAGAATTTAAGAACTCAAGAGGAGATTCTTCCCGTAAGTTCATCTAGTCTTCTCATTTTCGCTTTGAGTTTCAAGTAGTTCAATGACTTGGAGTTGACACTTTATACTCAAAAGTCATTATCCTCCAATAACAGAGAACTAGCACCTAGTATTCGTTGACTGTTCCAATTCCAAATTAAATTGAAGGAGCCCATCAAAGTAGCTTAAATTCAATCTTATTTCATTAAAAAAAAAGTCTCAAAGAATACAAAAAAATTTGCCAACAAACAAAAAAATTAAGGAGGACAAAGTGTCTTTGAAGGAAGAAGTTTGAGTAGATGTGAAGAGAAACACGTACATAAAATCTCCTTTAAATTCGTAATAAATGAGAAACTAATGAGAAAAGAGTTGAATTGCTGGAGTTTGGAGTACCTGACGTGTCTTCTCCGTCCTTTTAAGGGTTCATTGCCTTCTTTTCGCTAGCTACTTAATTTTTTTGCAATGTTCGGTATCCTTCTAACATCACACCTTCGGGAATGCCCTTTGCTTGCAGTGGTTTGGCAAAGTGACAAAATAGATGTAAAACAAATTACACGTATGAATATAAAATTACTATCGAGAACGGTTTCATCCTGTAGATTTCTCTCGTTTTATGGTAAGATAATAAAATAAGCCGCGTTGAAAAGGTGGATCTACATATATTGAATTTATTGCTTTTTTTGTGCAAAAGCAATATCTCCGTACATACCTCAATAACAGTTTCATTGTTATCTCCTCTTTTTCTGACTGGGTCATGAAAAGACGAAAACATAATACAGTTTTTGGCAATTTTGAGTTTGTCATATCTCAAATGGCCTTGATCCATCTTTAATAGAATTCATATTTTGCATGAAAAGATCCGATTAAGGATGAAACGTGCTCATGCAATGGAGAATAATGATTGCTTCTGCTATCAAATATAGAGAAAGCGACATATGCCTGCATATGCTGTAATTTCCTTGAAGCATGCACACGCATAAACTATCTTACACTATCAGTATATTTGAATTGAATAGATCGTGTAGGGGTTGAGAGATGGCTTTTGGCTGTCGCAAAATTGTAATAAAATTCTTTCAAAGGTATACTTTTGATCGATATGAAAGTCTAAGATAGTTTGTACATAGAACTATTGTTCCCTCAAAGTAAATCCCTAGACTAAGGTTTTGGACTTTATTGCTTTCGTCATATCCCAGAGTTCTAAGTCAAAAGCTTGGCATCATGTCGAAATGTTATGTCAGATATGGCTCACTGACGCTGAAAACCTGGCTTGAAAAAATATATTCAAAATCTAAAATGGAGGGATGCATCAATCACATCAAAATGGGATTACTGGAAGAACTGGAGTGAACAATACAGCAAGAATCAGTCTGTATTTCATATTTTAATGTTTGGTACTATACAATTCCTTGATCTCTCGGGGTAAGATAAGATTCAAAGCAGGACCAATTCATTGATGTATTCAAAGGTATAGAAATTTAGTGAAATTTATACTTTATATTTTATTGGCATCCTGTAATACGTTATCATAGTGTCACCATCTCGTCTTGTCCTAACTCGGTGCTAATAACTCGCTGAGAATTGTTAGCCAAGTCTTTCACTAGAGAAAAAATACTGAAAAGAGCCTACGTCTACGTAAATCTAGGCCATTTAGAAAAATGGGTTTTCTCCTGAAGGTAGTGCGATGCAATAAGCTTCTGGTTCGACTAGGCAAAATGGAGCAATAACGTAAAAATTGGCAGTAAGAAAAAATCAATCCGAAAAAACTTTTCTTGGCACTAGGACACTAAAAGAGCTCTCGTTTTTCACTCGATTTAAACTATATTTTCCTAAAAGGAATGAATGGAACAGATTGAGAAGGCAAAAGGAGCCCATGCAAAATAAGTTAGAGGTTATGAAGGTTTAAATAAGTTTCAAGTAATTTCTTTAGACACTTTCAAGTGGTCTTCAATTTACGGACACAACATGAACCAAATTTTGAAGACAGAGTGCATTTACATTAAAATATTGGGACATACACACAGATTGGAAACAAATAACAAGTGACTACAGTGGCTCTAAAAGTTTTATCATTTTCCCTCCATATAAGGATTTACACGCTGCTCTGTTTTTGGTAGAAAACTCTAAGAGAAAGATAAAAACTACAATAACAATCAGTCTCAGTCCGAGTAAATGACTTGAATTGACTGAATGGCAGTAAGTCAGGGCCACCCTAATGGCATACGAGCCAAAACAATAAAAGCTTTGCGGAATGTATCCCAGCGCATCATCATATAAAGTGCAGTATACACACATGTACAAAGGATTTCTCCCTAGAAAATTGGGCCATTTCCTGGAGAAAAGTGAGTAAAACTGTTTTAAAGACCGAAACAAAGAAGCGCCAAATGGCCCCTACTTCTTAACTTCACGATGCATTCATGTGCACTCAATAAAATATTTAAAGGGAGAAAATTGAGACTAGGGAGAATGGGGCTGTGTGAAAAAAAGAGAAAAAAATCCTTCCGCAATTTTTCCTTCCAGTTGTTGAATAGAAGCCAACCATGTCACGAGCCCAACCTATTTTGTACACCCTAGCCAAAACGTATAGGAAACGGCCTTCCCAACTATTTTAGAATCTTTAAAATAACCAAATAATAATAATACTTTCTCTTAGCTCGCTGAAAAGTTCCTACTTTACTACCTTATTCGAACCATTTAAGGAGTACAATTTGGAGCAAAATAACAGCATAAAAATGGAATTTTTCCGTGGGAAAAGTAGTTCAACTTGTAAAATACTAGTAGCAGCAGACATTTACTACTAAAAAGATATTTAAAGGACATTATCATCATCTGGGTATGTAGGCTAATATGACTTTATGTATTTTGTTTTGCAGCGGTGTACAAAATGGTTATAAACGACCTCCATGCCTATTCCTTACACACCAAAAGTATCTTAAATGAACAATAACTTTATATTTTGGCGAATGTAGCTTTCTCAGAATCTGTCTTGAAATCAAAACACTTAATGCCTATGTAGGGGCTTTTATATACGCCAGTGATGTTGATTTTGATCGAAAAATGCCTAACATAAATTAAAAATGATGATATGACAAGTTCATAACGACCTGGAAACACGCGAGGGTCTCGCTGGCTTGGCACTTTTTAATATAATCATGTGCATGTCAAATGTCAAGTAAGATTTTCATATCCTATACAATATTCATAAGAGCAGATCAACAAGCTCGCTGTATACCTTATATCGTTATATCATCACTTTATCACGGAAGCGTACACTTTTATGACAGCGTTCCCAAACACTGAATCTTTTCCGGTCTTGCGTTAGCACAAAGTACCTAACCCAGGTATCAACAACAGGAAGATCAGACATGAGAACGAAACTATGAAAACTATAAAGTTGGGTAGAGATAGGCTGAACTATACTGCCGTTCCCATTATGATTATTGTTGTTGCTTATTGTTAAAAATGTTGATGATTATGACTAAAACGAGTAAAGGCTCGATATATTCAGCTTGGGCGATGAAAACTTTCCCTTATAGCTCCTCCATGAATGCGGATATTACAACGGAAAGATAACATGAATATGTACAGAATGGAAAAAATAATTCCATTCTAAACTTCCTCTACTACGTTCTACTTTCTGGAAATTGTTCTGGAGTAAAAAAAAGTAAGATTGTGCGAAAGCATAACCACCTTTACACAATTTCCAAGATAAATCTGTAATATTCTAGCGAAGCATGCATTGATGGCGGTTAGATAAAGAAGAAACTACACAACGAGGAAATATAAAAAAAAAAGTTAGAGCAAAAATGAAAAAAAAGACGAGAAGGATAGGCCTATGAAAACTGTACAAATTCAAAATGAAATGTTTTTTAAACTAGAAGAGAAACAGGGAAAGGGACATTATAGGAATTAAAAGCATCATAGCATTTCCTACTTTTGTCGCAATGCATAAAAAACTACGAGAATTCTTTTTTTTGCACAAGAGTGGAAATAAAAATGCTTTCTATGTTCTCCGGTGACAATATTAAAGGAAGATTTTTATATTCTCTTTCAACTTTCAAGTTTTTTTTCAGATGGGAGGAACAAAAATTGATACTTATACAGTGTCCCCGTCTATAGGTATCTGTTTTTTTGGGAATGTTAGAGGCAATAATGATTTTCCTGAGTATGCAATACAATGCCTTTGCCTCTCTCTTGTTTCTCCGTGAACTTTTTTCTCTTGGTACATTACCTAACTTTACATTACATTATTGCTGAGATAATGGCAGTCTAGAGACTAGGAAAAAAGTTTTAGCAAAAAAAATCTGAATATTGAGAGTCCCGTTGCGAGGGAACTACCGCGATTTTCGAGTGTAAAGCTGACAACCATTTTCCACCTATTTTAAAAAAGAGAGAAAGTTTTTCTTTGAAACCTACTGTATTTTCTACGTCGTGAACATTTAGCGCGTCGTTGTTGGTGTGTACATTACGCTACTGCAATAATAACGGAGTTTCTCCTCGCTGGAATTTTTTAATGTGCTGTTTTTAATGTAGTTAAAGCCAAGAAATGGGTTTAATTTCCCGAGTTCGCTACTTCGTTACAATTATAAGGGCCTAAGGAAATGTATACTTCATCTTGAAGAAAACTATTGAAACGGTCATCACCAACACTTCCAATGCCATTGTATGCATTAAAAAAGTTCCTTTGGTAAAGATTTGTTACCAACGTTACACTCGTTATCAAGTTTAACATCTTTGAAAAGTATTTTTCTCTGGGGCTTTGCGCAATCTGCAGCACAATAAGGTACACTCAAAGAATGGCTTAGTTGCTTTGCCAAAGTTGGTTGTTTTGGGCGTGTGTTATTATAGGGACGAGGAGAAAATGTTGCTGTTTTCATTCCTAACGTTCCATTAAACTAGCTAAACAGCCGTCGTACTGCGAAATTAATCGGTATGGTTACATGACACCATCATCATTACACTAAGCTATAAAGAAGATGACGCAACTCAGAAGGATAGCTTTCCGAGATACTTACAGTCTGTCCGTTAGAGAGAAAGATGACGCAACTCAGAAGGATAGCTTTCCGAGATACTTACAGTCTGTCCGTTGGAGAGGATTTGCAAAGAATCGCAGGGAGACAGTGGACCGAAGAGAATGCATTTTTTTGTTAGATTAATATGTGTATTTCTGTTGTCCTTGAATCATTCTCTGTAGTCAATAATATGAGAGACCTTTTGGAACAGGACAAAAGAAAATTCTCAGTTTTCTGTAATGGAGAAAGTTTGAGAAAATTTGGGGAAGTTGAGTGTAGTATAATGCTTGAATGTAATATAGCGTGACAACCCTATAGTTAGAAACTACTTTGTTGTTGGGCTCTCTGGTTATTCAAAATCACTTCGATGAATTCCTTAAGAAATTGACCCAGTTTGAGTAAAGTAATGATCATGCTTAGTTGAACGTAAAATCCCATTTTAATTTTTCGGTAGACACTACGCTAGAGCCTGTACCATTCATAACATATGAAAAAGAGATTAGAAAATTCTAAAGTGACCGACTACACCACATCTTCTCCATTGTTCTGTCCTTGTGCTGCGACAGAAGGCATTATGAAAATGGCAATGCATAAACACTCCAACATAAGCTATACTTGGAGTTTATTTTAAAGTGAGCAAGTGCTTCTACTTCGTTCATGTCATATTCAAATCATACGAAAATATGCAGCATTCGACGAATTGAAAACATCACTAAAATGACAATAAGGACCAGCTGCGCAACACAATTCAATATTACAGTATGCCCATAACTCAAAATACATTTTAAGTCAAACCCAAGAGAAAGAATAAGAGCATCTTCTGCGTATAAGTACACTTTCATTCTCAGAAAGCACTTGCGATTTGGGCTGGAAAAGTTTAGTTACATTTAGGCTCCTTGAGGCTTTTTTGGTAGCGATCCACTACCCATTTTAAGGAATACACGGCCCAATTTCTCGCCATTGTTCATACACATCCACCGCATGAACTTATAAGTTGGGATAGTTTTGCAGAAAAAAATACGAAAACTTAATCCATATTTTAACTTTGAGAAAGCAAGTTGAGAGAAGATACATTGCCTTGTTCCAATACTAACTGGTTTCTATGCCTCCAAGGGAAAAATTCTCAGACTGCGTCTAGTACTAAAAACCAAAGCGTATGTTCGCTTCTGCAATACGATAGGGTACAAACCAGCCCTGAGTTTTGGTACTGCAACAAATTAGTTCATGAAACCATATTCTCGGTGCAAGATATTCTGTAAGCCGTATAGCATTTAGGATTAGAAAAAGTTGTGGCCATGTTTCACTTTCATTTTCAATAGGATTATTCCATAAAAACTAAACTTTTCACAAAGTAGAAAACCAAGTAAAGAAGCTTTTTGTACAATCGCAGTTAAAATCCACTTTCTCTTGGAAAAACAGCAGATGCAGTCCTGCTGGTTGTGGGGAAAATTTGCAACCACGATTCGGTGGTTTTTTTTTAGCTAATGTTAAGACGTTGCTTAATGCTTCAATAATGACTTTATATTGTAAGGATCCATTATAGTATCGATGTATTAGTATATTGGAATAAATCGAAAAATATCTAGGTCACACAAGCTGTGTTCCAAAAGGATACTGGGAGTATCCTTCTGTAGCAGCAATACAGCTGCGAAAAAAAACGCGAACGGAAATACAAAAGGAAGACGTTCAAAATGGATGACAATAACGGAAGAAATGAAAAAGACGAAATGTGTGCGACGCTAAAGACAAAACATTCCATAAAGCTCAATAAAAATGTAGATAGAAGAGAAAGCCTGTGTCTCTCACTGTCCTAAAATATGATACTTGATTGTGGCCAGTTCTAGAAGGTCTAGAAAATGGCTGTTTGTCATACATTTATCCATCACTGAAAAAATATATAGCCATGGTCAAGCGGAAGTTGGCCAACTGGGGATATTATGTCTAGAAAGAATGAAACATGCTCAATGACAAAAATAGACCACTAAATTGGCATTGGTTTATGTCTCAATATTTCCTTTTCTTTATTTTATTTCTTAGACGACAAGTTTTGTCCCATTTGTACATTTGCGAATCTCGATTTGGAATAATTGAATTCGACCTATACAGACATACCATTCATTCAATCACATGATTACGTTACCATCGTGCTAAGGTTCAGGAGTAAAATTAATTGAATCAGACAGCGGTGCTCTCATTGAATGAGACAAGCAGTACACTGGTCTCGCTTGTACAAAAATGTGTTAGCGAAAGCCATTGGTTTTCTCTCTAAGGTTCAACTTTTCTTTCCTCTTGTCTCGCTGGGTTCATCTTACCTAGTTTTAGGTTAGTCCTTGTGACTTGCTGACACAAAAATTTCTTGTCCTCTAGCTCATATCCAAGTGGATTACAATTTTCATGGACAAATACTGAAAGAAGCTCTAGTTTCCAGATGGCTTCTTTCTGCACTACTTGATTTAGGCTTTTTATACTACGCCAAGATATATTTTCTTTGGGTTGATTAACGAAACGCATAAGGACCAAATAAAAGGATTTTTGGCCTGAAGACATGGACAATGTTGCAAGGCTTGGGTTGGCATTACAACATCTTAGGTATTATCTTTCCTGGAATTATGTATATACACGCAGTAAACTCAGAGTATGATGACCATCTAAGCAAGCTTCTAAACAAATATTATCAGTAAGATAAGAACAAGGTCTTAATCAACATACCCTCGTTTACCAACTAAAATAGCGGAAAAAGATGAAGTGATGACAGCGACCCTTGTCACACCACTCGTTCTCATTCTGTACTATGTCATCCAAAGGAGTGCTACTTTATCATGCCCTACGCTACGTTTCTTTACTAGAGCCATTTACAAAATTAAGCTTTTTATGTAAGAGAAGAAAAAAGAGTTAGACTTACAAGGGACCCTGTGAAGTATGCCTACTTAATCCAATCGATTTTGATTAGATAAAGCTATAGAGCGTTACACAAAAACCGATAGGATCTGATAAGTAAGCCTAAAGCAAAATTATGCTTTCAACAGAGACATAATTTCATCCTACTTTTATCGCATAGAGTTTCACTCTTGTCACTTTATTTTCTAGCGAGTGGGGAAACAGCAACTTGCGTAAATACAGATAGTCCATCTTGCAAAATTATCGTTTCAATAAAAAATTTAGATTGAATATTATGACAACCATGCTACGTAGAACGGATTTTATAATAAAATATTTCTGAAAAAAAATTGTGCAATGCTTTCATTTTTGAGTGGGTATGATTTCCACTTTGCTTCAAGGAATCTAGTGACCTACTATACCGTTGAAGAGGCGTGTTTGGTATCCAAACTTTGCAGTCGTAAGATGGAGGGGGTATTTTTTAGAAAGGTTTTGTGTAAGCTAAGTAGATACATACGAACTTTGGTATCTTCAAAACACATGGATTTGATGGGTGCTGCTTACAATTTTTGTCAGAGTGACAAGGGAATGATGACGGTATAGCCCTGATGTTGTCTACATCCATATCATCAACCAGCTTGATATACTTTTTTCTTGAGAAAGTATGGAAGGGGAGATACTAGAAGAAAGAGTTTTGTTGCTTCGAGTGAGTAAGCCCCTGTCACTTCCATACCCGGAATAACACCGCTGGGAAGCTTTTTTGTGGAAAAACAGAGAAAAAAGGATAATATTTGTTTGTTTGTTTATAAAGTAGTACTTTTAGTGCGAAACAGTAGAAGGTATTCTGGTATTTTGTGCGACAGGGGTGACTTGAGAATTCCGAAGGCAATATTAATTTTATAAAATATCTGCAAGATAGTTGTGCTTTCATGACCTTCAATAAATTGTTTTTCCCTTTTAGCGGATCAACTAGAGGTATTTATTTATATCCCTTGAAGCAAATATGCCAAATAGGATTGTTTCGAAGAAAAAAATGAATTGAAAGCTGTGAGAGTAAGCTATTGAAGAAAATCAATTTCTTCTTGTTTTTCAAAAACAAAGGAATACACAAACGGACCTGAAACTTGAAACTGAGCGTCACTATAGTTGAAATTGGAAAGAGTGAGAGAACAAAGAAAAGTGCAAAGAGCAAAAAAAGAATTCTTCAAAAGTCAATATTTATCAGGAAGCTTTCATCATCCAAAACGTAATATTTTTTCGGTCTATAAGAGCAAAAGATGAAAAAAGATTATTAACCCAAATAATATGCGCGTCCACATAGTTCATAGGAATTTTTTTGGGGAATACATTAACAAGCGTGAGACTATATTGCAAAAAAGAAAGGAAAAATTTCTCAATCGTTCACTTCATTTCCCTTACTTTATCATAACATAAAATGTATTGGAGGGCTTACATTTACACTCCAGACACACTTTTTACGTATTCAAATCCGATTTCGTGTACTGAATCGATGACGTTGCTCTCTCATTTTCACTTAAATTTATGATGCATTAGTTGCAACGTGAAGAAAGCGTGACATGCGATAGTGATATTAGAGGTAAGACTTTGCGTGGAAAACGAAGTAAAATTTCATACTGTTTTGTTAGAATGACTATACGACAAACACATTGTTAGGAGCCGTTTCCGAACAAATCTAACTTAACTGTAATTGAAGCCTTTCGAAAGAAAGTTTTCTAAGACATAACAACTACATAAACTTTGTTCAGACGCT
>JAANSQ010002661.1:0-11472 GCA_036850885.1 Lepidocyrtinus dapeste
ACATTCTTCTTGGCACCGTAAAACGTTTCGTAGGTTCATTCATGCAAACATTTCATTGTTGGTACATACCCACACGTGTAGGAACATATGACACACGCAAACGGGGACTTTCACAAAAAATTCGGGATATAACGGTGACGGGTGGTAGTGGTAATCGAAAAATGTATTTTACAGACACTTCACAACGTATTATTACCAACTATTCAAAGAGTAGCTGATGGTAAGGGTATGGAATAGTGATGACGTGCAAGTCCTAGATTTTTTTTCATTTCGTTCCTCGGGAAAGAATGCAATACCCATTTAAATAGAAATGAAGGTACATTATGCAACGTGAAACAGCCCGTGATAATAACGAAACGAGGCGTTCATCCGAAATAGAAATTGCTCCGTACGACCCTTATCGTCTCCCCTCTGGTGTGAAGAAAGTAGTAGAAAGTAAAGTGAATTTCTTCATACATTTTTTAACTGCCATTGTGGATATATTGGAATGTCTAGTATGAAGGCTCTTGATTTGGAGGCGATACACTCCACAAAAATAGCATAGTCATGAAAACTTGTGTAACAGGCATGTACTTGCAAGATAGCTTTTTTTTAGGAATAAAATAGAGGCATCCATGACTATCCCTACGATTACCTTTTTTTGGAATGTAATTTTGAGGTAGTTTTATAAAACGCCTTTAAATAGCCATCAAGGTACATTTCCCGTTGATGTAAATGGTTTAAAAAATGGGTTGAATTGGATGATGCGCCAAAAGGCAACCATCTTGATCACGTGTGTTTCCTCTACGAAGCGAAAGTAACTTTCATTTTCTTCTTTTCAAAAACTTTGCCTAAATGTAAAGGAAAAAGTACATTACAGTTTTTCTAGGCTCCCAGCAGGAGCACAAAAGGGACACTGTACTGGAGAGAAACTACCAGTGGGTGTTTTTTTCTCTTGCCGTGCCATTACCTCCATGAATTGATGGAAGGAGGAAAATTACTAGGCATAAAAATGGCAACAGCCGCGCGCGCGGTAGTCTCTAGAGCATTAAGAGAGAAGGTAGGGTAATTCATGCGAGAAATATTTTTTGCTGCATGATGGGCATAATTTCAATTTTATGGTCTACAAAGCGTATTTCCCATTCCTCCGGAAAGAAATCATAGAAAAATAGTGAGTTCTAATACAAAAGGAACAGAGATTTTAACTCTCCCATTATGAACTAGCTTCATTACCAAAATCTAAAAAAAAATCTGCAAGACCATTGAAAAACGTAAGAGATTATAAATCCCCAAAAGTTTATGCATAATGCACCATATTAAAACTAGCTTCACCTAATAAAACTCAAAGACACGCCATAGCCATTTCATATGAAAATTCACAGCTGCAAATATAAAGTATCCATTGTGAAAGTTTCGTTTGGAATTTACCAGTTAAGAGGGTTGATGGTGCAGTGCAGCAAAACCTACTATATTTTTTATGCCATGTTGTTACCGTCATTCCATATATTATCTGAAATTGCAAACTATAATATCAGCCCGTATCGTAAAAGGCACGTCGTTAAAATCATAATGAAAATGATTGTATAAAAATGGCTGTAAATTTTGTACTGGGATGATGGTGCTGGTCCTTCTCTACAAGTTATGAGGCATTCGACCTTGGAGATTTCAACAGCAAAAATATCACTCTGGATACTTTCTTTAGCTGTCATGTGCAGAAATACACTTTCACTACGTTTTCAAAACAGAAGTATTCTTTGTTCTTTGGTTTTCTTTTAGGGTATAATGAGCTCCATTTCCATTTTCTACTTGTATGAAAATCAGCGCATGATAATGGCCCATCATTACCCTAATATTTGCAGAGAAATCAAGAAAGAACAAATAGAGTGAAAGTGTGTATGGATAAGCTTTCACCAGTCTAGGAGAAATGGAAAATTGTGAGTGTTTTTACAACAAATGGCTTTTCAATTACAGTGAAAAAGCTTGCCATTACCCAAGTAATGTAGTAGTCATGTCAAAATTGAGATAATAAACCCAAAAATAAATATTGAATCGGAATGGTCGACTAGAATCGTCATTATATCCCTACGTAAATATAAACATTTTTGGATATAACGATGACTAATGATTTTAAAGCTACCATACGCCACCCAAGAAAGGCAAAGAACCAATATCAATAAAAAAGTGAAAGAAGGGTAAACTCACAAATTCTTATTGTCCATTTATTTCCTCCCAAGTCCCATAAAATCAACATCATCATCATCATTTTTTTAACAATGATAGTTCCAGGGTAAACAGAGAAAGTAAACATGTCTATAAAATGTGGGAGTCATAATTGGGTGGGAAAACCAATGTAAATGAGCGTAATCCACAAAATAGGTAATCATTGCTATCTGAAACACTACTAATAAGACTAAATACATGCTTGGTTACGTAAACCAAACCAAGACTGTAGTGAACTTGTCACAAAAGCAAACATCTCACCATAACATTACGATTTATGCTAACGGTCTAGTTTCCGGCTTCCCTAAGGAATCATGTGGGTGCTTAGGAGGCGTAAATGTGAACAAAATTTATGTACTTTACACTACTGTAATTGCACCAGCCTTTGTTTCACATTTGAGAAGTTTAGTTAGTATAAAAACTGTAGCTTTCCTGGAGCCAATTACAGTTTTATTTAAAAAGAGAAACGAACAATTTGCCTTAGAGTAATAAGTTCCAAGAAAATGCTAGAGGGAGGCTCCAGGCCATTAGTAAATACTCTACGGAATTGGAGGGACAAAGGCGTACAACTCTTATTATTTTGCGTGCGCGCGCGATAAAAAGCCAATTTGCTATAGTTTTCTTGAATTTCACCGCGGATTCGTTTGCGTGCATAAATGTCATCCTAATGAAGGAAATGGTGGTGGTGCTCGTAAAAGCAGAAAAGATGAGGGTGAGTGTACGTTAGCTACCAAAAGAACACTATACTCTTGTGCTTTCTCTGCTCAAAGGAACCATCATATGGAAATGTCAATTCCTAGGGAATTCTTTACGTCTTAGGAACTACAGACGAACAACAAAGGTAACTGCTCCACGGACAAAGTCTCAAAAACCCTTAATAAAATAAGCAAAAGTCACGGAGTACAACGGGCACGAATTCTAGTTAAGGACCAAAATAAGGCATTTCGTAATAATACAAATCAAGAATAAATCTCCCTGGAATGCCTTTCATAATCTGGAATTTGGTATGGGCTAAGACGTATCCCATTTTCTGACGCAAAATGGACAACGAGTTAGATGAATAGTTGGAAGCAAGTTGTTTACTTATTTATACGACTTTTATCCTAAATAGACAATGCAAAGGGATCAAAAGAATACGTCACGTTCAGATGTTTCAGTTCATCCATCCATCTAAAAAAAGAAGCTACTGTGACAAGACAATGCGAAGACTCCAATGAACTTTTTTTCAGTGAATGCTTCACGTCACTTTGCTTCATGTTCTTATCTCTCCAAGCCGTAATGTAGTTAAGAATTGGAGGAAGCGGTGGTGGCTTAAGCTCCAAAGCATTCTCTACAGTAGCACAGCACGTTTGTGTGTGACTTGCATGAACAAAATCGAGAATTAATGAGGAGGATTTTCCTCATGTGACATGCTATATGGACTAAAGGAACAACATGAAAACTTTTCCTCTTGTACTTTACCCTTCATCCTGCTTACTCATTTAGACCAAGATGCTAGATTCTAGTTATGTGCGAATATGTACGAATCGAATGTCTTTTCCCAACGTTTCTCTTTTGCCATTTTAATGTAAAAGAGAAAGAGGAAACGACAAACGGGAATGTAGCATGAACTGCTTTAAAGCTTTTACTGTCCTTGTTTCCTGTCACAAAAAAGATTCATGAGATCAGTTAAGGGAAAACCTAGAGGTGGAAACCAAATTTATAATGTTTTCGTCTTATTGTTTCGTTGTGTGCGTGTGTTCGCTCACTCGAGAAAATACGACTTCTTCAACTTCGTGTCATGTGATGCATTCACTGAGGCTCTGGGTATCATGAGATATTTCTATTACGAATGTCACGAAATATTTGTGATCACACACTGGCTATACCCTACACTCTACATAACCTTGGTAACTTTCAGGGAGCCAAAGTCATTTTTTAAGATTTGTATCAAACATTTGGCGGTTTGCATGTCTACAAAAAATGTACAGGACTAGATACAAGCATAATGTAATATCAGTCCATTGTTTAGGCATAGCCCTGAGCATTACTCATTTTGACAACAAACCATTATTTATACAATATTTTATTTAGGCCCCGCCACAAACTTTTTAATCAAGTCATTTTTCCACTAGAGGAATTTCACTATTGTAGATCTTCTCCATTTCCTAGGTTGATTACAACTTTCCCACTGAATTTTTACAAAGGTGACAATGAATTATTTTCTCCCGCTGCTACATTTTATGAGGAGGTGGGACCAACCCACATGTTCTAATATTAGGCTTGGAACAACACAAAACTTTATGGTAACCATTCTCCAAAGTTTGTTTTGACTTGGGCAAAAGTTTACTTTTTATTCAGCCCTTTCACCAGAATCATCCTAGTCATCGTCATCATTCCTCGTTTCGCGCGACAGGAGCAGAACAAGATAAAATTTCGCTAAAAGTTTCAACTAGATAGGAAGGAAGACGTTTAATTTTCTAGTAACAGAGTTATATTCTGTAACGCCCTAACCTTATAGTATTAATGTGCTGTCACATAATCATTTATTTTATCGTGTGTTGCAGGTTGGGTCCAAGGAAAATTTTAAATTTCACCCATGCACCCTTTACTGTTTACAGAGTGGTCTCTGGAGCTTTAAAAACAAATTGTGTTCCTTTGTACGATTTCCTCTAAAAAATGCCTACTGCAATTTAACTAAATATCTAAAGAATAAATAATTCCTACTAAATAGTGTCGGCAGGTGTTGTATGCGCTTTGTAACATAATTTCCTAATGGTATTCATAAAGTTCACAGTGCAATATGCTTTGTTCGCCCATTTTTGTATAGTTTTTTCATATCTTTTCAAAGAATTTTTATGGGATATAGTCATGAAAAGCTACAACTCAAGCTTATATAGCCACGCCACGGAACTTTCTAATCCAGAAAAATTGGCAGCTTTGCTCCAGCGCAAAATGTGCATAATCCGCAGTGCTGAACGGCTGAACCCTTAATAAAAACGGAGTTGGTCATGCATACCATATTTGGGGAGTAAGTTTGCTCATTTTCTAGAGAATTACATGAATTGCATGTGCCAAGCCAAGCAACATGGTTTTCCTTTTAAAAGGCAAAGAGTACACGCTGCTGCGAAACAGGAGGGAAAATGCATTCAATTAAATAACATACTTTATGCTTGCATTTTTCCCTTCCATCGATAAGTTTCTTCGCATTATGTCACCATAATATAAACTACAGATATGATGAAAGCAAGATAAATACAAGCAATGGCAAAGAAAATGCATTAAGTCTTCACAACAGGAAACCCGAAACATTTCAGACTTGTACTTAAGCCCTACAAAAAACACCAAACCTTTTAATGGCTTAAAAATCATGTCTCTCGTACTTTTCCCTCCTGACAACGTCATTAAAATACCGCACAAAGTGAAAGTTCCAAAAGATGATGTTTTCTATACAAAAAGATGTATAGCTTCTTGAGAAAATGGAAAGCTCCTGGAATTCTGAATGACTGAGTGAGCATTCTCTAAGAAAAAAAGGAGGAAGCTCATGCATGGGAAACGAATGTGTCCCTTGTTACCTCTACTCGTAATTTCGTTTACATTACAAAGTTCCCTTGTTTCTTGGCTTCCCTAGAGTATACTTTTACATTTTTAGGCTTTATGCAAAGTTAGAAAAAGAAGACATCTTTAAATATTTACATTTTTATACTATTAGGAACGTTATTATTCTTGTTATGTATCTCCAAAACAAAAGATTTGACAATAATAACATCGTTGGCAGATCTCATGGCTCATGCTTCATGCATGAAACCCAAATAAACAAATGTGTTCTCTAATGCCCTCGATTTTTGCAATTTGGGTAAGTACTTATCCAACATGTTTAGTAATGTTTGATGTTTGGTAGTTATGAGCAGAGCAGAACATGTTGTTTATTTCTTGTGAGTAGCACTTGAAGGACTTAAATTTTCACGGGACTTTCCAAACGTGAAAAGTGTGTCATTAGTGGCATGAGTCATTACTGCAATTTTCCGTTTCATTTTTAGACCATACCGACTGAAAACCATATTACGAATGGAGTAATTGAGTTGGAACAGAGCGAGAATATTATTTAATTTTCTGGTAGAAGGCTAAATTGGCAATGCCTCTTTCCAACATGAAAAAGATTGTTCATTACAGCAGAGCAACAGTAGTTTGTACTAACCGACAAGCTCACCATCTTTCTTTCCTTTTAGGCTGAACAAATTATCACACGCTTTGTAAAAATGAGAAAGAGGGAAGGAATTAAACCATAAAAACGTAATGATGATGAAAGAACCTACTGGAGTCCGTATTAGTTCGTATGTTGCTCGGTGTATAGGTATAAGCTTTGGTGTGTGCTATGGATTACTCTAGAAAATTACGCTTCTTTAGAACAGATTATGTAATAACGCTTAAGCTCACCTTTGTTCTTGCAAGCCATATAAAGCACTTCATTCGTGTCAGTGACCTCCCTTCCTACGAGATAAGTAAAGACTCTAGTCCTCCCACGGCCTTCGGATACGTTCATGTTGTTCAGGTCGCCAAAGATCTCGTCAAAGAAGTAAGGAGCTCCGTCGGTGATGAGCATTATTGCTTCGTTGCAGTTTGCTATACGTTGTATAGAAAACGTGAGTTATACATACAAACTTTCGCCCAGGTTTCTCCATAGATTTAATGTGAAAGCTACAACATTTTCTTACCTGAGTCCTGTAGAGAAGGATCTCGATACTGTAAAATAAATGAAAAGAGGTTTCTCTTCAATACCTGATTAACTGTACTAATTAGACCTACCTATCCACCAAATCATGTTGAAAACTCATTTCCTACATAAAATCCTCTCATCATCATTATCATAAATTCTTGCCATCATTTCATGAAAAACGAAAGTTGCTCCCGTTTGCCTTTTCTTCCAAATTTAGCTCTCTTTAATCAATAACTGTCAGGGCCACGTTGAAACTACGAGCAAAGGTGAGGCGGGTAAACTTTCTCCATGAAAATGAGAAGGCAAGTCATGCCACTACATTTTACTTACTCATCATCATCATCCTAATAAAACCACCACAGTTTCCATTCATCGTTGTTACTAAAGACTTGCTGAATAATCAACTCAAACTGACTTGATGCTAATGACAAATGATGATGAGCTCTAGTTCCATCCTGTGCCTGTGGTCTAGTCTGTTGTATTTTACGTTACAAGCTCCTCTTTATTAGCATCCTACTTTTAATTAAGTTTATCCAGTGCACGTGCTGTTCAAACTATAGGCACTTGAGGTTAAACCGCTTCAAAAAATCATATCCACACAGTCTATTTATAAAAGAAAATTTTCTCTATGACAAAAGCATTTTATAATACATCAAGTGTGAAAATTTTATACTCTACTCAAAATTAAAATAATTATTCATACGATATATGACTGGAAGTAATCTAAAGCTTTAATCTATTCTTCCTCCAATCTTTAATCTTGCTTTCTACAGCCTCTCCCATTTCCTTTTCTTTAATCGTGATGGATGGTTTTACGATCAGGAGGATACTGACGGTGAGTTTTTGTGTAGTCGGCGTGATTCATGCATGATTGCCTCATAAAACATTCTACTCTACATGACTCCCAGCTATAAAGTTACTGTTCCTGGGTCCAACAGCACCAGCCTAAAATATTCTAAAGCCATTTTAAGTTCTTGATGTTGTAGAATATTAGAAATTTCCATTTAGACCTGTTCCCTATATAATAATGTCTTCATTTTCATGCATAATGAATTCCTACTGGCGACAGGGTTGTATCTTTATTTTCTAGCGAGACTGGGAACCTCCTTTTAATTTTAGTTGCTAGGGGTACTCCATAAAATGAAAGTAATGTTATACTCCATAAGGTACAATGTGTACCTAAGAGAAGGCTTTACATTTAGCGACGCATAATATTGTGTATTTTTCTCTAAAGAGTGATGGTCGACTTGACTTTCAAATACTCCAACCCACAATGCTTATTCTTTAGACTCACCCGCTCTAAAATGTTGAAAGCTCGAATTAATGCTTCAGTAAAGTTGGCCATTCCTGCGGTTCGGTCTTGATCCAGCGCCACTTTGAACTCCCTCACGTTCTCCAGATTAGCCTACGTTAGGGAATAGAATTACATCTGAATGTACTTTAGCTTTAGCGAAAGTTTGCATAATAATTTTGTGTATCCCGACTAGGAAAAATCGTGTTACATGACTAAAGTTCTAGGAATAACTATGTGTGCTTAGCTGAAATCTGAGATTTCCCTTTAAAAAAAAGTTCAATTCTTATCATCCCTGTTTGGCTTAGAGTACATAAAAACTGATTGTGAGATCATATTACATTATCACCCACTAAACCATATTGTTCAGTTCGATCAGGCTTTCGCCTAAAGATCCGAAAGAATAAAAGCCTTGGCTTTTGAATCGGAGGTCGGTCTGTTTACAGATTCGAGATTTTTCTAGGCCAGCACAGCATCCCACATAAAAGACACACTTTGCGTAGGCACACATTTACCTGATTTATAATTCAATACAATGCTTCAACAGAGACCCTCATGAATAGATTTGATTTGACCTATCTTTGTAACACGGAACGTGATTCGATTCAACCTTAATCTAAGTTTAACTTAAAAGGTAACAAAAGCTTATGTACAAATGCAAGCCTGCTCTTTACCTGAACTAGGTTATCTTTGAAGCATGGCACGAGTGGATTGGTAAAATCCGTGAAGTTCAGCACCGCCACGTAATCATTATCCGTGAGAGTGTCGAGTATTGTGTATATGACATGCTTGGCGATTTCCCGGCGGAGTCCCGTCATCGAGCCGGAAACGTCCTGGAGGATCACAATATTTTTGGGACTATTCGCAGCGGCAGTGTACCAAGGCCTAGTCCGACAATCATAAATGTCAGGGTTGTGTCTGTCGGAGTTGTCATTTGGCCATTTACTCGCTTTCCATAGACGAATAAAGTAGGATATTTTTCCATGTTTTAGGAAACAACAGTAATATAGGTGTATGCAGGTGGTGTTATCATTTTATTACACAGAGGAATAAGCATCCAATCCACCATCAAGAAAACGACATTCAGCAAAAAGCCAATGGGTCGTTTTTGGAACGAGCGAGGGAAAAAAAGAAAAGAACGACATAAAATTTTGATGTTGTACTGTTACTACATTATTACTTTGGCATTTTTTTCTCGTTTCTTCCACACCAAACTAAATAAGTCTATATATAAAATGATAAGAATAGCCTAGTTCTTATATCATAACTGGATTTTTTATATCATATTGACATTTTCATTTGGGCTCGTGATATACGGGGATACTGAAAAAAAAATCCATTACTCCCTAAACATAATTCCATCGAATGATTCTTCCGTTCTACTTCTGGGGTTCCCTTATTTTAATACATTAACTTAGATACCTGACATGAGCCCCACACCATGGTAACATCTTTTATGTAGAGCCTAAGTTTTTTTTGTAAAAATGCCAAAAAAAAATATTACTTCATCCTTCCCGTTCACATATCCTCTCTACCTTTGAAACTTAATGTTCTACAAAAAAAATTGTAGTAAAAAATTCGCCTCTCTGGAAATTTATGTCCTTTTGCCTTTTCCACCTGATCCGGGTATCAGGGCGTGCATGCATACCTAAACTTTCTATTAGGCAGGTAACAATAGAATTTCACTTGTGGCAAAATATTCTTAGAGTTTCGAGCTATAATATGTTCTCCAGATAGTTTACGATATTGTATAGGTATTTCATTCTTTTTTGTCAGAAATAATCATGTAAAATGCTACGTGGGATATTTTTTATTGGACTACTTCCCCTTTCCTAAATTGCTTGGTGTGGTATGGTGAACCGAAAAAATAATAAAAAAAATGTAGGAATCCTCACCAGGATATTGTCGCATGAACCCTTTAGAGCTCGCAAAGTATTGCCAGAGGAGTGTAGGATTCTCTTCGAAGTTAGACTTGAAGACTGTATCGAGAATAGAGGTCCACGCGATACCCTCCAATATATCTTCTCCTAGAAAATAAAAAGAAATGCGAAGGTATTGATAAAGACAGATTGATGTATTCTGAAATCCGTAGAAATTTATTTGCCCGAGAGTGTGCGTGTGAGCGTATGCACTACGTGAATAATAAAAACATTGGGGAAACTTCACCCAACTCGTGAAAACAAACTTTTGAGCATGGCACCAACTAAAGATAAATAAATCGATCTGTAGGATATCAGCGGACACTTATTGATTTTCTTATCAACAAATGTATCCTTATAGATTCCATCATGAAATGAGTAAAAAGTTACCATAGACAAGACTAATCTTGTTGAACTTACTTAAATCGTAAATGCTGGTAGGAACATGGACAGAACTGTAAGTATGGTTGACATCAGTTCCAAACCAATCATCAGCCTTGAGGTACGCTTTACGAGCTAGTCCATCTGACCCTCTCGCTTTCCTTCCCCCGTCACCCTCATCACCCTCTACATTTTTCTCGGCGTCTAGGGCGAAGCCATCCCGAATCTTCTTGGCATTAATGTAAGTTTTTGAAAAGCTCATTTGACTTGATTGGCCACGATCCTTCTGCTCAAAGTGCTCTCTCGCTTTTTCCTCCGCATCGTTCATAATTTTCTGCGAGAGGAAGAAATAAATTTAAATTTGGCTTATGTAACTTTCTACATGTGACCTAATTTCGTGATACTGATTGCATGTCAAGAATCTGCAATGTCTGCTTTATACACAACTCAATTTCCTTTATTGGACTGTACAGGAACTATATTGCAATGCAGCATTTCCTTTGTAGTGCTTTTTCAAAGGTAAAATCAAGACAGAAAATGTGTAGCTCTGTCAGAATAAATCGTGCAATATTAATGAGCCATCAGAGCAGATCCATCCTTTTCTAAAAGTCTAGACCATGCACGATAGTAATCAGTGACAGAAGCTTAGGCTTCCTTCCTTCAGATCTACTTACTCCTAAAGAGTGGTTTGACTGGGTGCAGCGAAACAAAAATCTTGGAGATGTTTGCCTTTTACTCTCTTGAGGTCTAAAAGCTCCCGATTTCTTCACTCATTACTAACACGATGCTTTCCGGTAGTAAGAAACAGAATAAAATGAGTGGATTTGCTGCTTTCATTACTTATCAAGCTCATTTGCTCATTGTTATAAGGAAAGGTCTACTCGGTAAAAGTAATTTTACCTAGGATTTCGCTGGAAATCTTTTGCTCTGACTACTCAACCACTTTTGGCTTGCATGTTGCAATAATATTTTGGTTGAAATAATTT
>JAANSQ010002662.1:0-11471 GCA_036850885.1 Lepidocyrtinus dapeste
TCTTTTTGTTCATTTGTCGAGCCCATTTGAAGCTAATTGCATACATTTAGCGAAAAAAAATCTTTTCAGCTTATTCTACTTCTTTCAGTCCTTTAGAAAGTGTACATAAGATACAATGTTCATTTATAATTATTGTTCGTGATTTTTTGAGATGAAGCGTTTATTTATTTCACCACTTGAACACTCAGCATAATGCAAGTATTACGTAGACCAACTTATTATGATGATTTTAAAGAAGAGATGCAATCGTAACAACAATTTTCAATCACAACCCCCCGAGGAGATGCAGGTATTTTGACTTGATAGAAAATATCAAATACCTACGTAAAAGATTCAAAATACGAAGAGATATTTCTCAAGTGAAGCCAAATCAAATTCATACTTTTGAACTTATTTTCGATTCACGTTCTTTTCATCCCGCAAGTTTAGATATCCCGTTTTTATGCAAATAAATGAAAACGTTTCATAATTAAGAATCTCTTGTGCCTATATGCTCAGCTTGGTCTAAAGGTATTAAACATAAAATATTGATTATAGAACCGGACCCACTTGAAGAACAGCGGAAGCTTTGATAATTTTAATGGCTTGTACATTCAATTGCTTCGATGGCCATGCCAATAATTTTGTCGGCCCGTCTGATATTACCATGAACGTCTTTCGTCTTCTAATGCATCTTATGAAAAACGAATTTACCAAAGCAAACTATCCCAACTACAGTTTCCACCTAACCTTTTCAGGGCCATAAAATTTCAGCAAAAAGCAATCATCTCATCATGAATGAGTTTATGTTTGGAATTTTAGGTGAGCATAAATGGCTGAATAAATTTTTGCTACGTTAAAGCATACACGACTTATTATCTAGCCTCTTTGTCATAGCATTCAACCCTCCATATTTATCTCTGTATGCAAAAGGAGGGAAGCAAAGTAGAGTTGCGAGCAAATGAGTATGCATGCATAATAATTAGTTTGTAAACAATAGCAAAATTCATCTTCTTCATCAAGGGCCATTGATCACCGTCATTTTCATTCCATATCTGTCTCGCTATCATTTAGTTTTTATGGGGAAATGGTCAAAAACGAAAGAAAATTGTTTGCCTTAGATGAGCATAACGACGATGTGGTCGATGGTGAAAGAATGAGCACATAATGTGTAATTATGCACGAGATGAGTTCTCCTGGTAAATTTGACGCATGAATAATGTTGCCTAATTCCCATCGTAAATGATATATGAGGTTTATTTCAATTTTTATGCATATTAAAATTCTTAATTACGGAATAATCAAGAGCGCCAATAATATCTTAATGACCTCCAAAACCACTTGGACGCTCACTTTCCCAAGTACCAAACACTAACATGTACAGAAACCGTCTGGACTGATAGTTTATGCTGATTTCGTCTACAGCAGTAGAATGTACTAAAGGCCTTTAATTGTTCATAATGATAACAAAAAAGACGACAGAGATTAACGCTCCTTATTTTAATAATTATTGAAAATGTATGAAAAAAAAGAGTTTGTTTGAAGTAGACTTGGGCACAAATTATACACTGTTTGGTTTAAGGCTGGGTTCATACATTATATGTATTTTAGGTTCTCGGCTTATGTTTTGCTTTTATGATGGCATCCTATTCTCAAAACCTCTAATAAGAATAATCGAGAGAATAAATTATTTGCCTGAATAAAACTATACTAAAGGTATGTATACTTCTCAAAAAGCTCGTGATTTTTTTCAAATCTATTATTCTTCTGCAGAGAGAGTTGCATGACCACCTCGGAAAAGAATGTGAATATTTTTTTCAGAAGAAATCACGCTTTCCTCTTTTTTTAGTTTGATTGCACATAAGTTTTCGCAATTTCGTATGCGTCTGCTTTGCAATATGATGGAATATAAATGGTTTCAAAAAACCCTTTTGAAAACATTAACAGATAAATATAAATATATTAAAAGGCCGGGAAGATGGATTCTGATGCGGTTATGATTCACTTTCAAATGCATACAAACATTCGAAAATTACATATTCATTAGATGAAATATACTTGGTTCATACGCATGCATAATTTCTCCATTTCCTCCATACCCTAATGATTTCAGTCTCGTTTAAAGTGTACTACGACAATTTATTCGAAATTCCAATAAACAAGTGAAGGTACAGTTCGAGAGTCACTAGAGTGTTTTCCCTAACATGAATCAAGTCAAACAAATGATTAGACAGTGGATTAGTAAGGCTTAAAAACTGTTGGTAATTAGTAAGGCCACTTTAAATTCCATTAGGGAATAGAACAACTGCACCTTTTAAGAGTAAACATCGCCTAGCCTAGCCTCCACTCCATTAATAAGGTACATATTGGTCTAAAATACTTGGGCGACTTATTAATGGACGGCCTGTGACAAATGGCTTACGCCACTGCCTACACAACTACACAATCAACTATAATAAAATCATTTACGAAATACAAGTGTACCAGCAAGATCATTTGCAAATAAAACTGTAATCAATTAAGCTGAAAGAATTTTCGCATTAGCAATTACTACAAAAAAAATCGTGTCAAATAGACTGCGCCAACACCATTATGAAAAAATTCAACCCTATTAACCTTGATTCAAAGTTGACGCGAACAACAGAAGTGTCTTGTAAAGTGAGAGAGAGATCAATGAGTCAGGAGTCAGAGTCACTGGGACATTTTTCCAAGTGCGGTAGATTGAAAGTTAAATGGATAGGTTTAAACTGCGCATTGATATCAAATACCAATAATAATTTTATGTGTGTCCACACACACACACAAACCAACAAAGTTGGCGACAAAAAAAATCTCTAGTGGAAAAAATGAGGGCTGTGATCGACGTTTCAAACACTTTTAAAATTTTCTTCGCACCATTCTGTCACATCAGCCTTGACTACATTACAGATTTGCTATTGTCATTCTAAGAGATAGTTTAATGCACTATAAAATTCTTCCTACAATATTATCGTTCACGAAAGAGGCATCATCATTCATTCTACAATCCCATTCTCTTGCATAAAAAGAGCAGCACTAAAAGGTGGGTGAATCTGAAGCCTCTCTCATCTCTATAAAAATTGAACAGGAGAGCTCGCGATACATGGTCAGCATCCTCGACAATAACAACAATGACAGAAAAGAGTAGCAAAAAGCTAGAAAAAAATCTCTTGAGCTCTGCTCTTACTCATTCAATGCCTTTTTCATGATCTATGTGACGCGCTAGCCTTCTTCTAAGTCTCTATTGGCGAAGCTTGGACGAAAAGAATTATTGCCTTGCCTAGACTCCCTCAGTCTCATCTTTTGTCGTGTCTATCGCTTATGCTCCCTTCTTCGATAAATTGTTGTACGCAATTGCTTCGAAATTTCCTCTTCTTCTTAACCGTCTTCAACTGTAAAATTTTACTAAGAAGGAATAACTTTTCAGAGAAGATTTGAAGAAGAATCTTATTTACAATCACGCTGAAAGCGATGAGATGATGATCATAATCATCATAGTATCTTATTGCCCACATGTATACTGACTTGACTACACCGCGGCTTGCATATCACTCGAAGAGAAAAAAAATCCTGAATTAAAGACGGATACACGAGAACGTTTCAAAAATGGATAGTGATGATGATAAACGATCAGCACATGAAATCGTAAGCAACATCATTGATAATGCGCTGCTAATGTGGTCAGAATGCATTCGAAGCTCATAATAATAATGCGAGTTTTCTCCTCAGCTTTTATGGTGCAACTATGTCATGCATCCTTCATTTATGTACATAATCGTTTTTATACATTTTATACATTACACCGTGCCTTTTCCCCTTTGTGCGAAAACAAAATTTTGAATATTTTTTGCATGAATATTTTGTACCAAAAGAGGTTTTACCTTTAATAATGGAGAAGTGGCCAAACCACTGAAAAACCACACTTGTAGCCAAAAACTAGTAATTACAATAATCCAAGATGTGAGCCATTTTATTCAATGAATGTCACTATTAGGTATTATTATTCTTCTGTCGGAATAAATTAAGGGGGAGTACTAGGACTCGTAAAACACTTTTTTCCCGCAACGTAACAAAAAAATGGACAAAGAGAATTTCTCTGAGCAAAATAAAAGCTAAATTCGTGTTCTGCTGTAGAGACTAACCAGCCATTTCTTCTTTTACGACCATAACACAAACAACTAGCATGTCACGCTCGTCTTTTCTTTTTAAGTTTGTTTTCTCTAGGAAAAAATTAGTCAAAGGGACTGCGCAAAACTTTTAAATTGAGTAATTCGGTTTTTATGAAAACAAAGGTAAATGTCTGTTATAATAGTGCAAATAAGAAATGATGTTAGTAACAAAGTCATTCTTTGATGTGAAACACATATTCGCAAAATACATTAGTTTGTTAATTAGAGGAAAAGAAGAGCTTTTGCAAAGCAGACCAATTAAATATTCATTGAAATTTGCAGTAAAAGGAAACAATGGTTTTTGCTCAAAACTGAAACCGAAAACAGTGAATTGCATTATTTTACATTGCGCATTTACAAAAAGTCATGTTGGAGGTAGTACATGATTGTTGGAAATTGGCAGTGGTAATTAAGTTTAAAAAATTTTGGAGTTAAATTATAATATATCCTTTGGGATCAGCAATGAGCATATGCCTTGTATATAAATGGATTTTACATTACGAACACGGCCTACAATAAAAACTGGTCTGCAAACGTTGATGTTTTGACACTTTATTGACATGATTGCCATTAAAATGCGTCATATGAAACTAAAATTACCACTACGTTTTTATGTACATCTTGTTAAAACAACGAGATGCACTTTTTATTCAGATGAACAAGAATAGTACGTGACGGGTAATCGTAAAAATGTGTTGTTTTTGTGAGGGAAATGCATCAATTTTGTAACGTAACTCGCTTTTGTCCTTATGTAGTGCACGAAGGAAAAAAAGTTATTACATAATGTTCAATGTGACATGAACAGGTTGCATAATTTAGAACAATTACGTAGCACGACAAAACATATAAACTTCCTTACACATTAAAATCACGTTATTATCATTTCCTCGACGACAACTCAAGTATCGAATACTTGTACCGTACACACTTGTGATGTATCTAATTGCTTATGAATAAAATCACTGTTGCTTCGAGTAAAATTCAAATATTCAAGTAATAAGTCATTTTTATGTAGAAAGACAGAAACAAATCTAAGAGATTGAACAAGTACACGTAATATCTGAGCCCACACACATAGACACCAATTTAGTACAGTTATAATAGACGATAGTACCGAGAACAGCTTTGTCTAAAGTCCTAGAAAAACTCCAAAGAAATGTTTGACGGAAAGGTCTTTTCCCTAAGATCAAGGAACCGGTTAATCCAACAAATTTATCTAGATTTAAACCTCAAGAAGAAACTATTGCTTAATCTTGATCTTTTGTAATCTTTTTGTTCCAAATTAATCTTGGTAAATCTTTACATTCCAAAGAACTCGGGTAAAAGCGGAAATCTCTCTCAGAGTATAGCTCTAATGTACATAAAAGCTTACATCCATTTTGTCTTTACATCACCCCCTGTTGGAATTTAGAGGAGGAAGATAGATCGGAGGGATAATTAAGCGTAATCATAATTTAATAAGAAGTAATGATATGGAATTTTTAATGGGAGAAAACCGCATTGTCTGTTTGCTATCACCCTAACTTATCTATCTGCTCCTGGCAACTCTTTGGCTTCATACCAACTTGATTTATTGCTTCCGCTCGCTACCTTCGCATCAGCTAGAATTCGTTCAACTACCTAAATACGTACCTGTGTAAGTTATAGTTCAAAGTGGCTTAAACTATAGGACTGTTGTCATGCTCACCATTTGCTACGCACACATGCCAAAATAATGTACATACAAGATATAGCACATTAAAAATGTGCCAAAAAAAGTCACCGATTATATATTTTCAACTCACCTATTCCAAGACAGAAATCCGTACAAATAAAGTTTTGTATTGCTTAGTTTCCGATACTCTGAAAAACAATTTTATCGCGGAATACACCATAAGTTAACTCACTAAATTATAAAGATGGCAAATCCATTCGTAAAAAAAAAACTTTTCAAATGAATATTTACTACTGACAAACTCACTAATTCAAACCTTGTTTTCCGATAATGATCCACTATAAAATTTTAACGTTTAACCTTCAAGTAAAAATTACTTTACATTGACAATGTACTGCTTCAAGAATATAATGTAGTTTCAAAGTTGTCCAGAAGACGAATTCATGAAAAAGGTAAGATGAGATCCCCAATTTGATTGAATTTCCCAATGAATTCTTGCCACTTCACACGAGAAGCAATTTGGATTTATCAGAGACTTTCCGTGATATCGAAACAGTGAGAAAAAAGGATGGTGAGCAACATGAAAAGTTGAAGACAAGCTGGCACATTTCTTCGTTACTTGTAGCGTATTATCACTCTATATTTCCACTTTATTCAACGGAGATAAGTCATCCTCCATTTCTTTCAAATGGAGCCCACCAACGAATAAGATGTGAGATTAAAAGGACAACAATAAATTTTTGATTCGACTTTTTACGCGTTCACTTCGTCAAAGATAATCCAGCGAGTGTTGTTGCATTGCTTAGTTGTAAGTATCTTATTTCAGAGAAGACACACACATTTTATGGTAGTTTTATTTTCCATTTGGTATCTGAGAAAATTATTTTAATCCTCCTGGTTGATTACATATGTGCAATAATAATTATTAAGATTGCATTTAAACGGAAAAATGTGTATTAAGGAGTATATCAAGAAGCTTAAACTCTCTTCATGCTTGCGTTGACAGACAATCTGTTTAAGCCTTTGAACAAAACTTAGTTTTCCAAAGCAGAGCGCAGAGAAGAAGACAATTCTCACAGGGAAGATAAGATTACATAAAGATTTTTAGGATGTTGAGTTAAAATACACATTCAAATCACTTTTATACGGCTTTGACGATACTGGCAAATTCCATTCTATGACGATTACACATATTTCCCAGCCCACACTCCAGTACAAAAATCTTTTAAGTCTGTTGGAATATTTTCCACTATTCAAATTACAATTGATCGGGAGGTTTTTATTCACTTAAATCTTTTTGAACTTTGATCGTCTGTTTTGATCTTGAAACACAAAACTGAAATTTAGAGATAGCGATGCAGGAGAGAATATAAAAACATCCAACAAGTTGTACGCGAAAAATACACAAATCTTAGGCGATACTTGATACTTCACTTGGATCGGCTCCTATATAACAGCAAACTTGTTGCTCTCTCTACACACCTTCCACCTTTCTTCAAGAAATATTCCATCAAGGGTCACATGCAATAACAATACAGCAATATTTCAGCACGAAATAAATCTACAGGAAACGATCAAAGTAGAACTATCCTGAGGATAATTTACGGTAGTCTGACGAAAATTGTAAACTTAAATATTCTAATTTTTCCACACTTAATATCCAGGCAGAATATTTAGTTAAAGAGTTTAACAAAGTTTGATTTTTGCATACAATATGCATATTCCATACGGACGCGTTGTTTGGAACATAGGAAAATTTTGAGTAACGCACACACGACAAAAAGCGCTACGGCCGCGACCAGCTCTCGTCAACACAAATTCAACTATTCAACTAAACCATTAATGTTGAAAACGTAAAGCAGGCAAAGAAGCAAGAGAGACTTGTCTCCGCAAAGCATTAAAGTAAAGCGACCAATTCAACCACCATTATTCTCTTCAATAAAGCGCCTCACACTATCCCTTATCGTATACGTAGAATATGTAAGCAACATAACAAAAATATCCATAATAAATGTAATGTACCTACATACCTTCGAAAAGACATGGAGGTAAGTTGCATGACAGCTCTACACGTACAAAAAAAAGAGCGTATAAATTTTTGTAACGTTGAAGTAAAAGCATCATCAGAATCATCAACATCTACCAAAAGCAACAATATTTTTTCCACTGTGCATTGATATTAAAGCCCGAGCTTCGCCCAAGCTTTTAACTTCTCAACAAAGTAAAGGGATCAAAAATGAACTGAAAAGTCCACAACTCACAAAAAAGTTCACCCTCTGTGTACATTTCGTTCTTAAACTTTGTTCAGTAGGGTATGCCTATAAGGAAAACGATTCTAAACATTTTGTGTTATTTGTTGGCTTCTCTTTCTAATGCGATTTCATCCCCATAGAAAAAAAAATTGTTCATCTGTCTCTCCATTTTGTTGGCAAGCATGGACATGTATTCGTCGAAAAATATTTGAACATTATACAAAGTATATATCTTTTTCTTACTGAGCAATGAAAGACTTTGTATTGGTGTTGCCTTACAAAAAAAAATTAAGAGAAGTTGACTCAAGTTGAAAGAGTCTCTCCTCCGTTTTACTGTTTTTCAGGTTTTCTCAAAGTATTCTCTTCTGTCATGTGAAGCATTTTGCCTAGTATACATTTCGAAATCATGGATGTGAGCACTCATGCAACATGTATTTTGTGGCTGCTAATATGAAAAGGGTAAAAGAAAAAGGTCTTACCTATACATTGTTTCGTAGAGGATGCCGATAATACTAATGCAATTTGACTGGTCGTTGTCTATTTAAGATTCCAGTCTTAGAATACAATGTATAATAAGTAACATCCCATCTAGGATTTTCCTTTCAAAATCCTTCAACTTAAATATAATGTGTGCGTTCTCATATTCCTGTTTTTTTTTCTTCATTTTGCTCAAGATCCTTCCTTCAGATCCAGGCTTGGCAGCGCTAATAAAAAATTGTATCTACACACATGAAGCATGCACATTATCACTAGCTGACCATATACGGCGAGACAATCTTTTCAAGGGAAATACCTTTTCAGATATGAACGGCTTGTTGATGATCTGTGAAATATTTCGCTAGATTGCTGATATCTAAGCTATCTCATAAAACTTTGTGTGGACAAAGTAGAATAGCGACTTGAAGTGCTTTAAGCTGCAAATGAACGCATAGGTGCAAGAGCTTGTTTTATGGGGAGAGTGTTTTAAAGAAGAATTCTCTGTAATCGCTGCCATATTAAAAAAGTTTCAATGTTTCTTACTTATATGGTTTAAAGTAGTAACTGACAAAGAGACGTGACAGGTAAGCGTACCATTCATTTGGAAGGCTATTATTCGACTGCATTTTCCGAATCGCTATTTTCGCTGTCCGCAACAAAGTTGAACAGGAACCGCAAGAAAAATGCGAAACGTTAACTGCATGACGCATAACAACACAATTTAGTCTTTTACAGCCACACACATCCTTTAAAAATCATATACTTGTGACAGCAAACTTTAGCAAGGAAATTGGTCTTCGTGTCTATTTCAATCCCACGAAGAGGTAATTGATAACCACGACCGAAAGCGTTTCAAAATTTGAATACTATGTGCAAATCTGTGTGTACAGCTAGTTAAGAGGTATTCGATTGTATATTAGTAAAAAAGATGTTTGTCCCACTTGAGCAAATTTGTTGATAGGAGGGTATAAAATGTTTCAAATGGGTCGCTATTTCCTTCCCTCTACTCCATAAAAAGAGTGATATGCTCTGTACCTGCATATTATCGAAATCTTACCCTTCTCATTTTCACACCCAGGACGGCGAAACGCATTGTGCTTAATGAAGATGAAACATGTCGTCATGCTATGAACACACTTAATATGGCACTTGGAGCATCTATGCAAAGTACATGATTGCTCTAGACGATATGAGATATTTTTGCATGATTTCAGGCAAGTCGGTCTCATCCCCTCCGTACAAACAAGAGTAGGTACATACTTACATCACTTTAGTGCTTGCACTGCATCAAGCTAGTAAATTGCTCGGCTAATCTGCATCATCGACAAGAAAGATTTTTAAAGCATTCACCGTCATTTCTATATTATCCACTGCAAACTTCATTCAAAATATATTCTAGCACATTTTTCTCCAAATCGGAAAGGACGTTTTTATGGTGATGACGGAGAAAATTTCGTTCGAGTTTTTCTGACTTTGCCGCTATTAGGAATCTTTTATGGCTTAGAATTATGCTAAATTGCTGACACGAGCCTAATTTCTGCAATGCCCAAAATCACTCGTCAAAAAAACAGTCTAAAAAAACTGCACATAGAAAATATTCAACTTGAAAAGTAGATTACATGACAGATTCGCCAGTTAAAAGATTAACAATAATAATTAACGTCATTAGTGAGATCATAAAAATACCTCATGGTCTGTAAAAAAAAGTATTTTGAAAACAAATCTGTAGTGGCTTTTGGCTTTTGTTTCTTAATGGAAGGAATTCAAGTAATATTACATCCACATCTTCTTTTATGCCTTCACCTAAAAATTTGAGATGGAATGTTGTGACTATAAAATGATGACTTCACTCTGTGAGAGATCATAGAATTAAATTATATGCCTTCAAGTGTTCGTTTAAGCTTCATTATTAATGCAGAATTATCCCTTAAATGACGACGTGAAATTTTTGACTACTTATGTAGATAAATAAATTTCACATTTTAAACAGCACCAGGACACTTATATGCAGAGCGTGTGGTGCGTATTTTGTGGAGTTTTACCTTAACCAAAAATGTTATTTCTGGTTTATGTATGGTAATGTGCATAGGCAAAAGACCAGAGACGGACATAATGACTGACTGAATGACATAAGTTGGAAGATGTGCAACGCAAAGAGTTGGGGTTGTTGTATGATGTTGCTTTCTTTTCTAATGTAAATACTTTCTAAAGTTTATTTTCCCTCGCCGGACTCATCTCATAACTTCAAAATAATCTTGTCGTTTATCAGAATTTTCTAGCAATAATTTTAGTCATGCGCAAGCTAAATTACTATATGATATTAGTAGAGTGTACAACCGAGAGGTAAGTACACGTTAAGCTGAAAACTTGCCCTGCCGAAAAAAAATATACTTGAAACTTGCTACCTGTAGGGAACATTTTTAAAGTGTCAGGGCCATGATATCATAATACGCTTTTACGGCAACGACCGACAAACGTATGCAAAATATTGATATTCGTTAGTGCTACGTCTACACAAATCCCAACTTGCAAATTTTTTCCTCTCATTACACCATATCGAAATTGTTTTTAAGCATTATAGTGTAATGAGTTTTCTCAAGGATTAAACTTGCCTCATAGCACTACATTTTCTAAGCTCTGTCATGAAAAGTACATCTTTTTAGAAAAATCTGCGTATTTTATTTAGGGGTGGTTGTCTTCATTGAGCTTTGTTAATAAAGCTTAATACACGTTTTGAGAAAAAGTTTTTGAGAACTTGGGGCGATGTAATAAATAATTTTTACTCGGACACACCTTCTTTTCTCTACACTTTTTTCAACATTTATGCCTCTTTCTTACAGAAATGTGTTGTGTGCAGGAGGCACAATATGGCTACGCCAGTCTACAAATTCACATCGTTCACCCTTTTATTGAGAAAAAAAA
>JAANSQ010002663.1:0-11469 GCA_036850885.1 Lepidocyrtinus dapeste
AGTTTGAGGCAATATTAAAACACATTAAAGCTAATTTTAAACATTTACTGGTAGGTCATATAGCGATTCATACAAAATTCGTACTTAAATTCGAACGCATCATTTTGAAAGGGTTATTTGGAAAATTTGTACCGATTCATGAAGCAGGCAAAAATTAATGTGTTATTGCATTTCTTGTCCCTCGTTGTCCCTCCCGAATTCCAATTAGTATTTTCTGTCATGCGTTAAGTTACCAGCAAGCTAGTAGTGCGTGAGGGGTAAGCTAAACGAGATTTAATACAAAACGTGATCCATACAAAACACACGCCTAAATGACAAATATCGACAAATGGTTTACTAGGACGGAAAAATACTGAACTGCCAATATTGCCATACAGCGCAGTTCATATTTTTGTCACTTATTATTATCAAGTATTTTCGTCATTCTGTATCTTTTGACGCAAGAATTGAACACCAATTATACGGTATCAATTTTTGCAAAAACATGTTTACGAATCTTTCTGTCGTAGTTGAGTGGGCGCGTGACATTAGAATGATGCATAAAATATCTTAATACCCAAAACCTTTTATTTTTCTTGGCCAAAAGCACATGTCCCACACAAATAACCCCCTTGTAAATAAAATAAAAAGTTTGGACTAAAAAACGAGAAACATTTGTTCAGAGTTTTTCTCTACCAAAAATTGCAAAATACGCATACCAGAGTACATTGAATGGGCGATACCAATAGTAAAAAAATAAATTTTGTTCGTGAAAGCCAAAAAGTACTCAGAGAATCTCTGAAATAAAGGGTAGTATTTTTGGAGACACTATAATAAAATCAAATGATGCCCAATATTTTGTTCAGTTGTGAGTCAAGCCCTACATCTCTTTCACTCCCTAAATACTAACTCTTGCTGTTTCATGTGTATTTGCATCATCCTGGCACTCCAGTTCCAAAATGGGATTGGTTCTGTGGATGCTATATGCTATCATACATATAGCTATTTAAAAAAGTGCACGTCTTACACTTGTAATCCCATTTTTTTGTAGATTCTTAGCTCAGCACAGTTTCACATGATTGTACAATGCAATATGATAATGATACGGTGGTGGTGTTGTTATGGCCAGGGAAACTTGTGAAAATAGTAGAACACAAAACTTTGCAGTTTCACCAGTAATACCACCGTAAAATAGACAGGGACTGTGACATTCGTTTTTGTTCAAATTCGTAGGTACATCGATATTGCATTTATCTGGTGGAAAAAGTGTAACTCGATTTCTTTTTTTAGTTGTTCATTGAATGACTAAAAGTTGGATTGGAGTATGTGGCAATTTCTTATTTTCTTTGGAGGACCGATAGACCAATCCCAAATTTAGGAAATATATGTGAAGAGTTTGCTTACGCAATATTTAAAGAAAGAGTTTATATTCTACATACATGTTTCGCCATTTTCTCAATCTATAACTCCTTCTATTAATACGTAAACACACACTAGTACATATTTTGATACTTGAGGGGAAAACTAGAGAAGCAAAAATGTAACTTGCAGAAGGGATTCTGGATCATTTGCTTCCATTTTGCTCAATGTTGTGCTGACAATGGAAAGGGAAGTGTGCCAGAAAAGGAAGGGATAGGAAGAAAGCTTGGGAGTACGTAAAGTATTACCACATATAAAAAAGATTGCAAAAAAGCGCTACATTTCAAGTGCTTGGTATAAAAAAAAGTATGTAACTTCGTAATGGAATAGTTTTGCGATTCCATTCCATTGTACTTTATCAAGAGTGAGAGGGAGAGAGAGATATAGAGGTATGGCATGTTTAAATGAATGAAATTCTCAAGGCGAGTAACATAGTTACAGTAAAAAAGGGAAAGTTTTTTGCGAGGTTTGGGGCAGACCTACAGCCCTTAACTCTTCCATCCATGTAGAAAAGAGTATGAAAGCAGAAGAATGTAATTTACTTAAAGTTGGATGAAACTCACTCAAGTCCAGCACTTTACGTACCTATTATAACTTGCTTGAGAGATCCTTTACTTCTTTGCTCATTCAATCGGCTTTGTCTTAATAGAGATTTCATCTAATAAATGTGTTTTCTTCTTTACACAATAGGACGTTGGGAGAGTAAATGAGCACTTACATTATTGCACTCTCTTCGTAGGTATACAAAACCGGATGCAGTTTAGCGGCCCAGAGATATTAGGCTGAAAATGCGAATCTTGACTTTAAGTAAATTAAAAACGAAAGTAGCTCTTATTGAAATCATTGAAAACTATACTATTGTTCCGAATTCAATTACTTATGTCTTCTTAACCCAGAGTTAAATTTCATTCATATAATAGGTGAACACACTATCACACAGTGAAAGAACCAGTGCGTAGAAAACTATGCTGTTATTATTATTTATATGAGACCTCCAAATTCCAAATTCGATAAAATTCCTAGATATATTCTCCTAGGGAAAAACAAGTTCATTTGGCTCTTTAGACTTCCATTTTCTTTGCAGAAATAGTCCGTAAATTTTTAATAGACATGGGCAGGCCAACAAACTTAATACAAAAGACTGTGTTCCTTTTACCGGAACAAGTGCCTACTTAGAAGAACCATCATCACCGCAGTACTAGAGAGCAGTCTCCATCATTATTATTATCATCATCTTCTAGTTCCCTTTGAGTTGGTGGGAAATGAGGCGAAAAATAGTGGTGGACGTGGATATGTACTTATGTGTCTACTTGGCAATAATGTGAATGAGCGAACACATTCATACCGAAAGATACTTACATTTATGAATGTGTTTCCTTGATGCGAACACATTGTTTGTGGAGGTGCCTTCATGCATCCTTTCAGCTTCCTTTTTTTCCAGGCGGCTTCTTCATGTCCTATTTCGTTAATGTAGTTACTCGAACGTTTACCATTTTTTGGAGCTATTGTAAAATTTGAGTATTGTAATAAGGAGAAAATGGCTGTCAAAATAACATGGCAACCCATCCGCATTGTTAGGGGACGTTCATGTACTAGATGTTAGGTAGGTTGGCATGGTGTCAGGTTATCTATATCCATTATTTCGTGTTATCTTTTCTCAAAGTTTGAATACAAACAACGGAAACATCAAATAATGCGAGGAAGAAAGATGATGAGAATGAATATGATTATGTTTGGAGAAAAGTCTAGAAGAAGGAACATCATTTTACGCCTCTTCCCCCTAGAAAAACATTTATTTCGTTCTCTGTAAGGAATTTTGACGCAGCGGATGAGTATTCGGACTAGTATTAGAAACTTGCTGGAGTTTCTCCAGCACAATTTGTGGAGAAAACGAGTTCCACGAGGGTAATGTTGTGCTGAAAGCGTATACATGTTTTGAGAAAAAAGAATAAAAAAATAGGAGATTGCAAAATTTATTCCTTTCCAATCGATGAAGCACATTGAATTGGTTTGAATTGGAGGAAACTTGAGAAATAGACTGAGTGATGACGATGATGATAATGGTTTCATTTCATGTGTGTGTAATTTTACAAGTGCTATGTGACGTTTTTTTTCATCCTTTTTGCGTCCGCAAAATAGTTTAGAATAGCTACCTACAACATCTAAACATGTAAGATATGACGGTGGTGGTGGTTTCGTTGGTGACTGAGTGAGTGGCGAGTAAGCCGGAAGAACTGAAAAACGATCAAGTACTATATAGTATCGTATAGAACAGAATAGAAGTTTAGCAGAATGTAGTGGTAATGATGATTCCATTTGAGCGTGTAAATTCAATGCTCTGTGTGAGTGGGTCAATCCCTTTGAACTCATAAATGCTCAATAAATCAAATTTTCGTAGGGAAAAAAATGTGTACAATATCGTAACCAGTGGGAGAAAACTGCTTCATAACAAACTATTATGGAGAGACGTTTTAGCCTTTCTGATAGGCATTCAACTCTTGGATCAAGGAAAGAGGATGATGATGATTTTTTTTCTGAAAAGGATTTTGCCATTATTCTGTTTCATGTTATTTCACTCACAAAAGCAAAGCTCTATATGTGGTGGGGCAATAGCATTACAACGGGGAGAGAAAAATGGTTTATATTGAACTTTTAGCATGCATATCTAATACTCACTGGATGCTGTATATCTTTTGGGGCAAGTAGAGAATGTTTCGATCTGCTTCTGAATCACTATCATCAAGTTGATTATTAAAGAAACATGATTCAAACATATAGAGAAAATGCTTAAGAGTTACTTGTCATAGTTGGTTTCGTTATAATAATATAGAAAGCTTCTGGATAAGGCGGTGTTGTAAAAAGACACTGCATTATTACTACCATTACTTTCTATTACTGGTTTTCTAGAAAGGGGAAACCACACAAAAAGTTATTGTCCCCTATTTCATCCATACTAGGAAAAGATGAAATATTGTGTTACATTGAAATTGAAGTTGAAAAAATTACTAGAGCAGAGAGGATATACCTATATAAGGGCAAGCTTTGAAAATGCGAAATGATGTCTACACCATGAAGGGACATGAGGCGACAGAAGGATTTTCGGCACAATTTTTCACCATCTCTGCCGTAAAGACTAGGAAGAATATGTACATACACAACTTCGCAATAATGGGGGTGATATGGTACTAAAGTGTAGAACGAGCATTAGAGTAAGCCATCGAACATTTCCAACCAAAAAATTAGACGTCTTTTTTCCCCGTTATACTAGGGTGAAAGCACTAAAACCACAACACAGCACTAGTATATGGTCTCGAACACATGCAACAGAGTGCAGACTGTAGAAACTAAGCCAATCTGACCTACACTCACACCAAAAGAGAAGTTTTTTGGATGTGTTTTTCTGCACAAAACTAATGAAATATGGGAGAAGAGAGGAAATAAGAACAAACACATACACACGTCACAGAAGAAAAGTGAAATGTAGGCGAGAGCATGTAGTGACTGGACCTGTTTTTCTGTCCACTACGTTTCCTTTTTTCATCTACACATGAAATGTCCACATAATCTATACAAGAGAAAGCTAGAGAGAACGAATGGGCAGAAAGTATAAGACAAAAGCACAAATCCACTTATCTCCTGTTTTTTTGTCTGTTTCTGAGCGATGCAATACATTTTAGGAGAAAAACAGCAAGGATTGCATGTTTTGCAGGAACAACATAAGAAATGTAAACGCACATGCATAAACTGATGCCAATGCTGAGAGACCTGTAGGATAAGGTATTTTTTTAGAATAAGAAAAAATATATAAGACCTTTCTAAAAGTCAGCTTTTTACTCTTGGTCTTTTACTTGTATCGACTTGTCAGTGTGATTAATGAGGTCTCGATTGGTCGCACACCCATTTTTCCGCTTTCTGCGTGACTATTCCTACTAATGAAATTACAACAATATCACAGACCTAATATGTTATGTTTTCCTTGAGTGATTTCTCCTAAATAAGAATGTACGAGTGAATGTATGAGAGTTATATATTGTAAGCACTAAAATATGTATATAATTATTATTAAAATGTAGTAAACTGGTAGAGAACCGGTCACCTTCCTTTAATGGGCAAACATAGTAGTATGTGTACATGAATGTCTTTTTGGTCCATGTCAAATAGCAAAAGAAATAACATTTCAGTTTTTTTATGCTGGCTGAGTACCCCTCGAAAAATGAATTATTACTTATCTTTTGTTCCTTTACATTGCTATGGCAAACGTCAAGAACCAAGGAGCCAGAAGAAGTAAAACATATCAGAAGCAGACCACTGCAACTGTCTAAACCAAAGACTTAAAGTTGTCTTGCTCTTTCTTGATTTACAAAGAGATGCAGTTTATTAAACCAGCTTTATCTTAATTTAATCTTTTCCATAAAACTGACTTCACCGTATATATATTCGACAGTAACAAGCTCTCATAATTAGATAATGGAAGTAGTAACTCAGTTATTGGCAAAATGTAGGAACATCTTTAGTTATAAGTATTACTGGCCTAAAACATTTTCGTAATCACTTCAGAAAATTGCAAACGCATTATTATCATTGCCACTTACTCTCTTGTAAACTTTTCGGGAGATGGAGGAAAAACACGTTAGCAAATGCAGATTTGTACTAGGATTACCAAGCCATGGTTACGTATAAACTTCACCTAGGGAAAACATGTTATTGGTATGCGTGTGTAGGGCCTATGGGAGTTTAACCTCACGACCGGAAAACTTCCCATTCAAAATTAATTCGATACTGGTTTCGTAACCGGTGAAGCAAAAATGTTGGATCGTAAATGCACTCAACTTCCGCTAATTCTAAAAGGCGACAGACATTGCCAATCTAGGATTCTAGGGATATTCCCTATCCAAGATATCCAAAACAAAAGACTCAAAAGAAAGCGTAACATGTAACATTTTATTCCAGACTATATATGGCAGGTGCTCTAGTTTCATGTAAGGTTTCATAGTGCCCTATTGGTTTGTTCGGTTAAACCACGTACTCTACTACCAGGTCACGAATAGACTTTCAGTTTCCTATATAATTATAGGAAAGCAGATGCAGAGAAAGCGAGACAAGAGGTTGAACAGATGTGTACTCTGCGTGCATATAAAATACAAAAAAAAACGTAATAATAATATAACTTTTTTTTCGATACAACAAACGCAGATGGAAATGTTGAAGAAAGTAATCATAGTGCGAAATCCTTTTTAAAAAGGAAAGTTTTTTTCCTTAGTATGAAAAGAGTTTTTCTTCTCTCTTTCAAAACTTAGTTTCTACATGTTTCCTTGTAAATTGCGCAATATGAAAAGAGCCAACAATAGGCCAAGCCAGCTGTCTCTTGGCGAATATGCAATAGGTATACCGGCTGTTTTAGACAATGACAGGAAAGGACAAGCTATGAGAGCATTGAATTGAAAAAGAAAACCACTTGCATGTACAAATACTTGCACATTACAAAGCTTCCAACCTTCCAAGTCACGGCATAATCATCATTCGTATGTACGTCCATACCCCTGCCCTATTTTTTCTTCTCATCTCTAAAAATTATGTTCTGATTTTTTAGCGAGGAAAATCTGGAGGGAAAAATGATGCGAGGAATACGAATAATCGTAAATATGTCGCGTACGTATAAGTAGAAAAGATTTTTTCCATGGGAGGTGCACACATAAACTGCTTACTTACATTACCCATACTTTTACCTTTCCCCTCATGTCAGATACCTATACAGTATGCTTTTGAATTCCAAATGTATGTGGCGTGACTGTAAAAAAGGGCTGAGAATATGCACTACCCCACTACCATGTGCATATTTCTTTGTTTAGTTAGCCAGAAAGCCTTACTCACACCTTTCACCACATTTTCAGCTTATGTGGACTTGAGGGGAAAATATGCATTGTGTTGTTCCTATCTAATGTATCTAGATTACGTGATGGCACTACTTACTTTCCTATTTTTCGCCAAAAGCAATATAAACATACTAGTGTTACATAAATAGTAGAGTATCTTTAGTAAGTTTTCGTTGGACGAAGCATATTAGCAACAATGGTAATAGCAACAACACATTTTCTTTTTCTCCTTTTCTCTCAAATAATGCAGGGCAAGTCACCCTGACAGTTTGGGAAACATATGGGAGAAGAAGAAAGAGAAAAAGTAGAATGTAAAGGAAGAGAACGTAAGAGTTTTTCCAGGAATACCCCTCTCTCATTTCACTTTATTTTTTTCTCGTCTTTGTCTGTTATTTCGAATTCTCATCTTTTCAAGAAGCAGAAGAGAGGAAGGCAAAGAGTTTCACAGAATAAGAGAAGACCTCCCTCCTTTGTCTCGGCTAATGGGCCCCATGACACGAATTTATACTAGGACAGCAACACCAACAAAACTTTCAAGAGAACGTGTATATCTACGCTCAAAGGGAAAAGAAATTTAGAGAAAGAGGGACACAGAGAGAGAGACTCTCATTGTGCTCTTCACACTTTTTTTTCTTATGCGGACTTTACTGATAATATTATCAACAATTCTTGTTTAGTTGAAAAGACATAAGATGTGGCTGGGTTTGCTTAGCATGCTGAATAACGGTAGACACTTGGCCAAAAGAGAGGTAGAATCCCTAATACAAAATTAGTTTTTCCTAAAGGCGGAATAGGACACTTAATTTATAGCAGTTTGGCTAGCTCTTAAGAATTTACTAATTTTAAACAAAATAGCAAAATAATATTTACAAAATGATAACGTTTTACTTGATATCCCATCTAGAACTCATTTTCTTTGCGGATTTATATGGTATAACTTTCTAACGTCCTTGAGCAAATTAATTAGGGTGATAAGTCTTCCTTCTGCTGCATAATTTCTTCTTCTTAAGCTCACCTAAATTGTCAGAGTGCATACCTAACTAATTAAAATATCTCTTTCTAGCCAAGCTCATTTTCTGAACTATTTAGAGCAAAGGGAACGCAAATGAGTGCTTTTCTCGACTAACCAAATATAACAAGTCTAAACCGCTAACGTTGCACCGCAAATAACCTTGGTTGTATAAATGAACTGGTACTACTTCTAAGAAAGATCTTAATGGAGAAACGAACTAAAGCATGTTTTTTAGGTAGGGAGATAAAGTCTTTGTAGTGGAGGAAATTTAATATTGACATTAATTACGATCACAAATTAATTATCATGGTGGTTCCCTTCCAACCGTCGTTATATTGTAAAGGATAGAGATGTTACACAAAAGCAATAGAAACATGTGCAACAAAAGATGTTTCAGCTAATAACAAATGCTTTTCTTTTTTTTATGTTTAGGGGTAGAGCCGCTTAAGAATGTTCAAATCTCAGTTCCAGCAGCAGTCACTATTAATCAAGATGTTCCCCTCACCTGTCTCTACGACTTGGATCCAGCCGAGTCACTCTACACTGTAAAATGGTACTTGGAAGGAGAAGAGTTTTACAGATACATCCCCAAAGAGATTCCACCCATTCAGACGTTCTCAACGATGGGGGTTGATGTTGATGTGAGTACAATAGATAGAAGCCTTCACATTTTCTAGAATAATCACGAGTAAAAGCTAAAGTAGAGATAATAAAAGCTTCTTTTTGTTCCAACACACAATAGAACGAGTCATGTTACAACATAGTAAGAACACTACATTAAGAATAGAGTGTACTATTTATAGTACCTTGCGAGAGTAATTGGCTCCCATTAAAACTTTTTCTATTGACTGACGACTGACTTCCTTCAGTAAACAAAATAACTACACGTTTCTAAACTTGGAATCAATGCAAACAGTTACCTTCTCTGTATTGTATTTTGTCTTCTTTAACAATATTATTCCCAACAATTATTTTTTTAACAAAACGTTATGGTTTGAGCTGTAACGTTTTTTTATATTTTCCCTGAAGAGACAATGCATGTATGATTCTCTCGTATGGATACAATTTAATCTTACGTTTATGCTTTATCGATGGTACCATGTAATACCGCAGGGAATTTTAGGTAATCAATTCCTCGTTTTAAAATTTAGATATCCAAGTCGGACGAACACAAGGTGTGGCTCCGATCCGTCCGCCATGAGCAGACCGGAATATACAAATGTGAAGTATCAGCAGATGCTCCTGAATTTGAAACTGATGTTGTCTCAGCTCAAATGACTGTAGTAGGTAAGTTACATGGCGAAAGACAGTTAATGATTTTAATTATGTGACGCATATTTTCTATTTCAAAAGAAACTTAAGAAGTTACATTCCTTTATACATTTTTGAAACCAGTCAATTGTTATTTTCATCTTCTTGCTATGTCACGTCTTTGGAATACTGCTCTAGTTACATTTGAAAAGAATAGCTTATTCACTAAATGACTGTAGTAGGTAAGTTACATGGCGAAAGACAGTTAATGATTTTAATTATTTTACACATTTTTTCTATTCAAAAGAAACTTTAGAAAAAACATTCCTTTACATTTCTAATATTACATTTTGAAACCATTCAATTGTTATTTTCATCTTCTTACTTTGTCACGTCTTTGGAATACTGCTCTAGTTACATTTGAAAAGAATAGCTTATTCACTTTTATTTCTGTTCATACATTTCCCTTTTATTTGCAAAACTTGCAGCGATTCATCTATTTTTCATAAAACTTCAAGCCATCTTCCGACGTATTAGCCAGGAACTCCAGAGTACCTTCAAGATTGGTTTAAAACTAGCAAAACATCCAAAAAGAGTATCTCTAGCTAGAAGTTTTGTTGCTTGGAAAGGAAATGTCTGAATATTACCGCACATCTCGCTCTCGCATTTTATTCTACCGGTTTAGCCCCAGTATCGTAGTTTTTTTTTGTCCATGTCATGCATTGCAAGTAATACATCATCTCAACTATCGACCTCAGCATTTGAAGTTGACACTGGTAGACAATGCCTTGAAGGAAGAAAAATGCTCCTTTTCACTTCTTTCATATTTGCAAGTGAAGGAGAAAGATTTAGTGTAAGCGTTTCGTTCGCTAAAAGACTATATTTTCCTGTGTATCCTGTACCCAGGACGACCCACACCCTAACAGAAAATGGGAGAGCTCTGTATTGTGGTAGATATACCTAGTTTATGTGACAATGCGAAGAGATTTTTTTCAGTGAAATAGCGCTTTCTTAAACCATAAATGATGACACTGTCACAATATCGTTGCAAAAGAAATTCGTTTTAGTAGCGTAGAGAAAGTTACCGTAAAGTTAGCTGCTGTGCTGTTAACTTTTTCTCAGTTGTTGCTGTTGCGAACATCTGGATCCACATTTCATTTTATTTTGATTTCCATAGTCAGTCGGTCTTTAGGTTGAAAGGGTTTCATGCATATTTTTTTGTCATGTTGCTTTCTCCTATTTAGTTATTTTCTTTACAAGCTGTACCCACCACAGTCGCATTTTCCTCGTTTGATAAAACCATACAGAAATTTGAAAGTTGAGTTGTTTACTACTTTCCAAGCGAATGCATATTTTGGCTATTTAGGCTTATTTACGGAGCAAATATGCGTTCCAAAGGAGAATAAAAGGAATGTAAAGAACCACTATATTGCCTCCCCATATAATTACATAGGTACTTGATGTGAATTGCAACTGCAATATTCATACTTTCACGATGAAAGCTTATGGGAGATGAGCTCATTTTTGAGAGTAGATTTTGCCACCATGACGTTTTCCTCTCCTTCTGGAACATGATAGGAGGAAGAGATGATAGCAATAATGTAAGCCATAAAAAAACTTGAAAATCGGCAATGCCTTCCCCATTCTCACTTCCTCCAAACAATCATAACAATAGACCCTGCTTGAGCTAAGGCAAAATATCATAATATTCATAATATTTCGTACTTTCATAAGAGGTCAACACCTTAAAACTAGGAAACTGGAACTTTAATTTTGCGATTTAGGCCATTTTTAATAAAAGTGGGAAATGTTTTGGAGAAAATAAAACGACCGAATCTAAAAATCAAAATGGGAGATTTAGCCATATACTCTGCGGTTGGTGAGGCGTATGGCACTTAAATATCCTTTTCGGTACCACAAGGCTATGCAGATGTT
>JAANSQ010002664.1:0-11467 GCA_036850885.1 Lepidocyrtinus dapeste
TTATTATTGTTGGTAATAAATAGAAAAGTTCGTTTAAAAAATTCTGCTTTCACAATTCAGGCTTTTTTGGAGTTAAGGAGGCTCAATTCACTCTTCAGCATTTTACTAAATGGCTTGGACAAGTAGATCCGGTTTAGCAACGAGTTGAAGTTTATAGTAGAGTAAATATAAAGATGAGAGACACACGTGTCGTCACAATAATGATAATATGCCCTAATTCACTCTGTACTGGTGACATCCTTTTCATTTTCATAACATCATTACTTTCTACCAAATCCAAACGTTCCATTCCAAATTAATTTCATTTCTAGGGTTTTTATTTGATTTTAATTCATTATATGTTACAGTAAATTAGTTTAATAACAATTCAGAGTACAATTTAATCGGTACTTATTAGGACTTAGATTTTGCCCCTACTGAAAACAAAATAATTCCATTCAATATCGATTGCTCTATTAGTTCTCTAACCCTATCAGGTGAAATTTTAAATGATACTCATACATTGACGGTGTTCATCCTTTAGCATTAATAAACTTTCTCACTCATTAACTGGTTTAAGGTAATTAAAGTTAATAATATGACACTATAATTCCTCATGGGAATATCACTCATGACAAATATTTATTCTCCCCATCGTATAGTTTGAATAAGGGATTATTTACACCCTAAATACATATCAACCTATTTATTAAATGATTAAAATTAGCTTCAAACCTTAATTAATAATTCGTAACGAATTTATATAAAAATCTGGCATCAATAGCCGAATAGTTATAAAGAGTACATGATAATCAAACATCAGTGGCCTTTGCCATAGTTGGTACGGCTGACGCCACGCCATCCCCTTGTCCACTGGTCGAATTCCCACTGGGATTGACACCGAATGTTGTAACCGTCACGCAAAAAGTACTACTGGGCCTGCAGGTGCTGTTCATGCCCATGGTCGCACAGTTGTTATTTCCCTCCCGACTCATACAAGGTGGTAGATCTTCCTCCTCTATATCCTCCATCAAAGTGTTATTATCATCTTGGCTTATAGTGGAAGGTGGAGGTGATGGCAAGTCAGTCTGAATACCTTGATTAGTCCCTCCTCCTCCTCCAAGTAGTAGGTTACAATGTGGCTGATGTTGTTGCTGTTGAGATGTGCTCGTGCTCACACTCGAATTACTGTTGGTCTGGGAAGTGACCTCTTCAATCGCATTCTGTTTCATCCGTCCAGCGGAAAGGGTGGCGGTGGTGCTGCAAGGCTTATTCCAGCTCACAGATCTACTTCCCTTCGTACTTATGGCGGAATCTGATGACGTACAAGTTTCAAAACTTACATTCTTCACGGGATTATTCCCTACTGTACCTCCTCCTCCCAGTACTCCACAAGTCTCTCCAGAAAGAGAACAGTCGATAATCCCAGAGTCAAACTGCATTCCAGTAGTGTTCACTTCTACGCACTGTACGTCCAGATTGTTCCGCTTCGTCTCTTCTTCTAAAATCGATTTAGACTCTAAGTTGTTTCCTGACCTCCCTCCACACCCCATGTCTCTTTCTCTTTGCTCCTTTTCCATACAGCGGGGACATATCCTCCCAGGACTAGAGGCTATAGATGACTTTCCATCATCTGAAATGTAGATGGCGTCGCTTCTCTGCACTCCTCTCCGCATCCTCCACTCATTTACCATTCCAGCCGCGTTTGACATTTGGTCAGAATGATTCGGGGGATGATGATGTAGCATATTACTGGTACTATTAGAACACGGGATAATTTGCATAATCTGATCGGAATTCTGCCCTGAGGAGTAGGTACTCCCTCCCTCATCGTAAGTATCACTTTGATAAGTTGATTGCTCCTGGACGGCGGGCAATAAAGGAAAATGATGGCGGTTCAGATATCTCATGGGAATCATAGGAATGGGCCCATGTGCTGGACAGTAAATTGGCATTTGGCTACCCAAATCTGATTCGCTATCGGAGAAACCTGACGCTGGGGATACAATATCAGATGCACCTGGCGACCTTAAATTTATAAACAAACAAGAAACGTTTAAAAAGAAATCAATTTTCCTAAAATACCCAATTCTTTTAAAGTTTCTTACTCGAGATCATTTTTGAAGAAAATGGGTCCACGTTGCAACGGTGCATTGGCATTTTGATGAATGAAGCTAGCATCATCTCCATCTCCCCCTTTCCCATTCAAGCCAACCTGATGACAAGCTAAATGCTTCCCAACCAAATCTTCCTTTCTCTGATTGTGCTGATTTGGAGGTTGGCGATGGTGATGCCCATTAACGTCCGTGGTAGATTCCGAAGATGATATGCAACAACAGTCACAGCACCCACCACCACCAACAATTTTCTGCCCTGTACTATTACCGCCTTCTACAGTGTTAATCCCTCTGGAGTTTGTGTCACCTACGGAGTTGACAGGGGCATTAGAGTTGCTTCTTTTCCTCCTGCGCCTCTCAACCTTTCTCCTAGAATTCCTAACGTAACAACAGAAGCATACACACAAGCCACAAGAAAGCATCGCCAAAGGAGCTCCCACAACTGTCACCATGATTGGAGTCTGATAGCCTAGAAGATACGCCACAAAGAAGATAAATTGTCATCATAAAAAGTCCCAAGGGGTACCGCAATCTACGAGGGAGTCTAAAGTTTAAACTCATCTTTCACCTACAATTTCGCTCATCGCTGGAATCAATTTCACCGCAGTGGGGAGTCCCATCACAAACCAATTCCTTGGCAATACAGTAATGCCTCAGATCCGGACAGGAGCTCGTGCCTCCTTTGTGATGGTGGGTAAAGCAAATTTGTGCCTCTTTACAAGGGAAACGGGACCTATTTGTGCAGTTCCCTAAGGGACAAAAATATGTAAATTCCATAAAGATCAAAAGCCACCAAGCAGTAGTTCCTTTTAGAAGATACATACCTGCGGTATCAAACTCCACGTCAGACCATACCAACTGGAAACCAACTGACGCGTCAGTATCATTTACAGGCTTTGAAGGCTCTGTTGTAGTGAAACGAACTAAGAGACGGTTTCTACTTGACAACAGCAGCTTCTCATCTTCCCCCTAAATAATAAATAGTGAAAGTGGCCCATTAGCAATCGTATTATAATTTGTAAGTAAGTTTCAAAGAAATTATAATTTTAGACTTCTCCCTTCATTAATTCCAACACCCATACCCCCAAGAGGAAATGGCGTAAGATAGTAACGAAGCCATATATGTAGCTTTAGCTACTTTCCTCCTGTTAATTTCATTTCCTCACTTTGTGCGAAAAATTACTTAAGTTTTGGAGCTTTGGCTTTCACTTGGAGAAAGTAGGAAGTCATAGTAGTTAGGTAAAGCATACATGAGACGAAGAGAGTGCTAGCTTTGCAGCTTTTTAAATCCAATTTTAAATGAATGAAAAGTGCCTAAAGCAGCGTTACGAAAGGAGTGAAAGTGATAAAAGCTTGCGGTTCCAAAGCGAAAAGGATATAGAAGTGGTAATAGTACACTGATAGTGTGCTAGTGTGGTCCAAGAGAAAGTAAAGCAAATCGAGTTAAAAGCTCTAAAACGGAGCGAAATGAGTTGGTTTCGCCTTGGCTTGGGGAGCAAATGAAAAGATATATTTATGCGGGGAGGCTGTAGTCCATTCATCTTATATTTTGGATAAAAAATATCTACAAGTATTTTTGCTTTGAGCTTTCACTCCTTCAGTAAAAGGGGAGAAAAGAGAAAGTGCTGGAGTGTTTACTTTTTGCACTATAGTAATATATCATGTTGGACCATCCGTCCGTTGAGTGAGTCCAAAGGAATAATATGTATCGGAACAGGATCTCGTATGCAACACCAACATCATCACCGAAAAAAATTCCTCCAGCATCATCAAAAGGCAAAAAACTAGAATGAATGCTCACTTTCACTCTCAGGGAAAATTCCTTTATGTTGTGCCCATATCATAGCCACTAACACCACAGTAACCACAGCATGAAGCCGAAAGCATGAAATGTGCATTAGAAAAAAGAGAAGAGAAAAATACTTGGAGTGAGAAGAAAAGGGAGTTTAGGGGAGGAGGGCTCCTCTTTCATATTGCTTTCACCTAAAATCTAATAATGCGAACACTTTCTCTTTTCTTCTTGCTCGCCAAAAAGCTTTTTATTTTGGATGGTGGGAGTCATTCCTCTTCCTAGTTGGCACAAGGGAACTACCCAAGGTGTCAAGCCTATTTAGTAAAGTCATCCCATAAACCAATTTTTAAAATTCCTTAGGAACAACAAATCCCTTTCTCTTGAGCCGCAACGTTTTGGCAAAACTGGAGCAGATTACAAAGTAAGGTTTAGCTTTAGATAATGTTCCAATTTTCAATAATATGCATGACATTAGAATGTTTTAACTTTCTCTTTTCTTCTTGCTCTCCAAAAAGCTTTTTATTTTGGATGGTGGGAGTCATTCCTCTTCCTAGTTGATACAAGGGAACTACCCATGGTGTCAAGCATATTTAGTAAAGTCAGCCCATAAACCAATTTTTAAAATTCCTTAGGAACAACAATTCCCTTTCTCTTAAGCCACAACGTTATGGCAAAACTGGAACAGATTACAAAGTAACGTTTTGCTTTTAGATAATGTTCCAATTTTCAATAATATGCATGACATTAGAATGCTTCCCTAGTGAGATTGATTGAAGGGAAAACAAGCTTTGTCATAGTCATTCCGTACACAACTCAACCCATGCTTTGGAGTAAAAACGGCCAAAAGAATGATATTGGATGTGACGTTTGGAAGTAGTGAATTGTCATAAATAGAGTTTTGTGCCGCTGCCCCAATATTGCCAATAGAAAAAGCAACACACGTCCCCCTGAATAGATGTGTGGATGGAATGCAACACAAACTCATCTTTCTTCCTTTCAACGAAAAAATATCCTTAAAATATCCATATCTATCCATCTTTCTGTACTTACCCATTTTACTACTTTAGACTATGGTTATGCTACGCTCCAAACATTATTATTAATTAGTGCTTTTTTCTTTTGATTTTCTCTTGTCCAATTACAACATCTATTGCTCTTCTATTACTATAATACGAAAATACTGAAAAATACGGGTAGTACCTTATAGAAGCGTGTATCCCCGCAGAATTTTTTGAGCACGGTTTGTTCCGCGAGGGAGTGCTCGTATCCATCGTAGATTCTTAATTGAGCCTTTTGACAGTTCGCTGCATGAAACAACAAAGACAAATAATATTTTAGTTTTCTTGCATTCTTCATTTCATATTTTGCATTAAAAAGGAAAGTATTTTTAGAATGAGCCCATGTTTCTAATAATTTAGCATTTCATTGAAGAACCCGTCGTCTGAGAAACCTACCAGTTTTCTTAAAAGCCAAATGCTTCTACGATAGACACCTTTCTAAAAGTGAAAGTCAAAATTTTAGTTTAAACTTTAATTCCTTTTTCTAGGTGACTCGATTCGATTGGATGAGTATTATATTACTAAAATATTACGTCATTACATCATCGATCATTCAATCCTCCATCATCATCTAACCATATCATCTTTCATCAGTATCTGTTTTAGTTTCATATGGCTTGAGGTTCCTTTCTCTTCCTCTATTTCCCAATTTCAATATGCTCACGTTTTTTTTCTTCAAGCTTGTCTATCCTAACGTAATAAAAATGGTGACTTTTTCTCATCATCATAACACAAGTCTCTACTCTCATTGCTCAACTTGCAGACACTCTCGGTACATATTGCTGAATTGACTTTCTCAAGTTTTCACTCGATGCATCGATACTGTAAATAACATCTTGAATCAAGAAGCTCCAGGAATGTTCTGCAGTACATGAAGCAACTTGATAAAAAAAATGAAGTCTTATATATTTTCATAATACAGCTTAGTTTTCCCCGAATAAAGAGGATATTTACGTTGTCATCATATCATATCACAAATTTTTTCTTTTTTTATGGTGTGTACACACTCTTGTCAACTTTTGTTGAAGAAACTGTCACAAAAAACGAAAAAGGGGGAGAGTCCATGGCATAGTCTTTACTTTCTCTGAAAAAAAAGCTCCTAGGCTAAACTAAACTGATTGTCTACCCTATTTTGTATTCTGAATAAGAGCTGGCGAAAAAAAAACCCAGCCTATTTTCATTTTCTCCCTACGTTTTCCAGAGGAAGGGGCTAAGGCTCAACGGAAGGAAACCGGGGCAGAACAAAATCACATGAGATGATATGAGATGAACCATAATGGCTAATGTTTCAGACTACCGTTAGAAGAATGTAAGTATCTAAAATATTTACGTCGTACAAAATCAGAATAATATGCTGGAGCTTACCTCAACCAGGAAAAAATGGATGATAGATTATTCTTCTTTTCTCTTTGGCCTTTTGCTTTGGAACACTTTGTTCTACGATATTTTGAGCTTGGTGTACTTTTTTAATATGTATTTACAATGGAGCGGAAGCGCCGAGGTGAAAGTAAATTTAAGCTTAGATATGTAGAGTCTATAGAGTCAAGAGTCAATGTAATTTCCGTCCGAGAAAATAAGTTTCTAGACTAGGTTCATTATTGACTTTGACAAAAGATGGAAGATTGATTGGCAAAAGAGACAAAAAAATGTGACAATGATATGCTTCCTTGAAGTAAGAATGATTTATGCTGCCTTACATCCGTTTATAGCGTTTATAGGTTTTCTCCGAGGGAAAAAATATTTTAAAACGTGTAAATTTTTAAGTCTCCATTTATCTCACCTGTGCTTCCCTGAAACTCCAAATGCTGGACCCGAAGGTAAATAGCGTGTGTGTATTTAACCCTGACCAACCACATACAATCCAGACCTGCGGCGTAACCTCTAGGATACCCTGGACTAGTAATGATTCCTCCCATCCCACTCATTACTTTACCACAAGGACTGGTCGCATTTAGCTTTGGCGTTGTAACGTAAGCCTCATCGACAAACTCAAAGGTGGCCATGAACCCATTCGAGTGTACTGCATGATTCGATCTAAAATCCAGTTCCATCGTGGGATGCAGTACCAATATAGGAGCTGGTAACTCTCTCCCACAGAATCTCCCAATGAATGACCTTTGACCCTTCACATCCACCGTGTTTATCTCCAGGTAGTCATTCAAACATCCTGCAGAGTACCTGGTCTCCAGGTCGAATTGAAGGAACGTGATTTTGATCCCTTGCCATGCCTCTCCCTGTAACCTATACTGGCAGTGGGCATCCGGTGGGTAGGGAGCAGGCCACCCTGGACTAGTTATATTCCCCGCGGAGAATACCCCGCTTTGCACTATATACTGCTTGCACTCGGAGTGAACACAAGGGGGTGGATTTATCACCGTCATCCAGAGCAATAGAATAGGCAAGAGGAGCTCCTGCAGTTTCTCCATCCCTTTAGAGAAAACATTCCACTTGGAGGACAACATCATCCCACATAGCCTCATCCAATCCTCCTCATTATTTTCTTCGCCGCCAATTACGCCCAGTTAATCACATATAATTGCATTTTTCCACTTGGGTTGAAGCACAGGCCAGAATGCATACTTGTGGCTCCTACACCAAGACAACCTATTCAACAGGAAAATACATTTTTTAGTTAACGTTTCACTACAAAATGCAGTTACTTTTCTATACTCAACTACTCTTTCTCTCTTTTGCATAGTATCTCATTATTTTTTTCCCAGGCTTACATCCGAGTCGTCCATACCTCATCCGCTTTAATAATATTCATATCCAAACATAATCATTCATCCAATTCCTATCTCGGAGGACTCTTCCTTTTCATACATTTTCAAGAATAAAACGGAAATGAAAAAAAATGGAAAATGGCTTAGCCTACCTTGCATTGCTTCCTTAGAGCCATTCGTAAAATGGAAAATACTTATTTACGAGGGAAATTAAGGTGAATAGGATAAAAAAAGATGGATGGATGGATAGACTACTGAAAAGGAAGTAAAGTCAAGCTAAGCCAAGGTACGAGAAAAAAAAGCAAAGAGAAATCATATCTTCATCTTTCATCATGATTATGCATTATTGGATATAAGAGGACTAGAGATGGTGATGATGCAAGCAGAAAAAATAGAAAAAAATTCCACAGAAAGCTACAACGCGCTTACATTTTCTCCCATCATTCCAGACAATTTTCCTAAAAAAACGGGAAGCTTTTCGTATCTTCTCTAAGCTTGATCAAGTTAAGGCGGACTGTAGAACAAGCCTAGATGCGACTCGACATTTCTCCTTGGGAAAAAATGAGATAAAGTGAAAGTGGTAAAAGTACACATTTATCGAAAGAAAGCAAAAATATTTTGTAAAAGATTCATTCTTTTGGCTTGGATGGCTGATGAGGTGAGAAAATGGAGATGTAGACTAAAATGTAAAAGTATGTATTGTTCAGGAGGCTTTTGACTTTTTTTTGTGTGCAAAGGTGAAAATGTAAAAGGAGGAAAACATAAATGTAAAATGTTGGAGAATTACCATTTGGAAAATAGAAACAGAACTGGAAAGAATAGAGGGAATCATGATGGGATGGGTTTTTGGCTCGAAGTAGGTTCTTCACTTTTGCATTTTCCCTTTTCCACTGAATATTTTCTAGAGTAAATGGGCCAAGCTGAAGCTGTAAGATGATGAATGTGTAAAGAGTAACTACACTCAACGTTATCATTTATAATGAAGTTGTGCTCATGAATGATGCACTTGGAATTTAGCTTGAAGCATTAAAGCTTCATTAGTAGAAACAGGAAGACTTAAGCATTTGACTTTGTCTCAAGATGACCCATAAAATATTAGATTTTGGCGGTAATTTACGAACGTTGCCTTAAATAAGCCGTAACTATGTGTTTTACGCTTGTCATGACGTGTCACGTCAACCACTTCAAAATTCCACCTAGTTGCACTTTTCCCAAGATCCAAGTGTATTATTTCATTGTTATGTTGTAGGGTAGAAAAAGCGCGCGCTTATTTGAAAAGATGAGGGGAATCTTTGTATACTAACAAATACGTAGACTGTAGAGGGTAAAAAAAGAAAATGGGATTTTGGCTGTCTTGGCGATGAGTAGATGAGATAAAGACTCTACTCAAGAGTAACATGTTTTCTTTTTTCATTCTATCATCGTTTCTTTTGCTTGTAGAGTTTTCTAGATCCTCGTCGTCACTCACTCAAAGTCACTTGACAAGCGTTAAGCGAGCACTACACTATATCCCACATAGTTTCCTGCTTCCAGGGGAAAATGAGGTAAACCTTGTTTCCTTCAGTGATTCTCTCATCATGAAAGAGTGAAGTATAAAAAGTAAACAAGGCGAAGATAAAAACGCGACAAGCACTTGAAAATGTCAGGAACAAACTAGACAAATATTATTGCAATTTTCTCTCCGTCTGGATTTTTCCCAGAGAAAAAGTTTAGTCTAGAGTCTGGACTTTGGGAAAACTGTTAGTGCTCAATAGTTCATCCCTTGAAATCCCTACTGGTAATAAAACTCCTGTCTTTGAATTGAAATTTAGTAATTTATGGCCGGAAACGTAAAGTCAAGTAATGGTTATCCGTCTGGATTTTTCCCAGAGAAAAAGTTTAGTCTAGAGTCTGGACTTTGGGAAACCTGTTAGTGCTCAATAGTTCATCCCATGAAATCCCTACTGGTAATAAAACTCTTGTCTTTGAATTGAAATTTAGTAATTTATGGCCGGAAACGTAAAGTCAAGTAATGGTTGTAAAAAAAATCTATAGGGAAGTTTTGGAAAAACGAGACTTTTTTACAGACGATGATAGGTAAATAAATGATCCTCCAGTCGAACTATGATTTTTGATTGAGGTTTATTCTTAAGCAAAAGATAGTCAGTTTCAATGATTTACACAAATAATAAAGCGTACCTTATCCTCGGAAAAAATTTAATCAATTAAAATTTTTTATTGATTTAAGTCAAGATTGTTATTATGCTCTCTCCTACAAAATTTGCCAAATAATAAAGCGTTCATTATCCTTGGAAAAAATTTAGGGCCAGTCAATTAAAATTTTTTATTGATTTAAGTCAAGATTGTTATTATGCTCTCTCCCGTACATTTTGCCAGAAGAGTTAAAAATTAATTCTAGGGACAACTGAAGAAAGTTCTTGAACTTTCTAAGCGGATGTATTGAGTTATTAAGCAGGAAAAAATTATTTCCAGAATGAAAACTTGCTTTAAGTAAGGAAACAACATGGAGAAAAGTGCGAACTGGAGAAAATCACAGAAGAGTAAAGATAGAGTTGGTAGATGTAGAGTGGTTAGATGCATATTTATTTTTAAAGCTGGAACTAAGGCTCGGGGAGACCCCATGGCGTAATCGTTTTTTCTTTCCGTTCAAACGGGAAGTGTATGAGGGAAACTTTGTTTTTTCCATGAAGAGAGAAAAATAAGTATGTTTTCATGTGGTCTAGTGGTATTTTTCCATTGCCAAACGGAATTATGATGATGNATGAGGATAACGATTATAGTTATATTTAGTATGACGGTAGTGACGAAGGTGGTTGTAGTAATGGAGTTATGGCGCGTGCTGATTATGATTATGAATGTACTATTGCTGAAAGATGAAGTAAGGAAATAACACTCACACTCATAGGCAGTGAGAAAACAGAGAAGTCCTCCTATTTGACACTATTAAGACTAGAAATACTTTCCTTAGCTAGAATAAAGAATTGGTTGGTGTAAATAAGGAAAACCTGGAAAATTTAAAAGGAAAAAGTACAAATGGGATTATAGCCACGCAGTTCTTCAAAAAACTCTAGGATTTTTTCGGGGAAAGTAAGCATACGAAAAGTGAAAGAAAGAAAGTTTTGTCATGCATTGTCAAACAATGCGAACTTGATTCCCTTGAGGAGGGAAACCGTGCTGGAAAGATTATAAAAGTGAAACTTAATATAATTCCAAATTTTACGATCATGTAAAACAGACACCCAAATCACTTTAAGCAACAATTTTGAATCATTCAAAACTCGCCTCAGTAAAACAGAGAAAACCTTTATTCATAGCAGATTGCAGTTACATAAACGAGCAGGCAACATTATCAAGGATGGGAATGGTTTTACTCCTATTCCCTAAAAATGATTGATCACCTGAAGAAAATCTCTGCTCACGACTTGCCTTCATGATTTTCTTTGGTTTTTCTCAAATACTTAAGTATACTTTTCAAGTTGAAGACATTTAAAAATGAGCTTTATATCTTCAATTTTATGACAATTTTTTAGCAAAAGCTCATTACATAAGTTCCAAGGGAGAGAGGATAATCTGCGGAGGTAAATACACCGGAGCCAAATATCTGTTTTGCATTATCCAACGGAAGAATTAAAATTACATTTGTGTACCTATAAAGTTTCAGGATACTTTACCTTCCGGTTTTATGGAAAACCGATAGGATAGAAAAGAACATAAACATAAAACACGAAATTGCTCTAGTCTCAAAATTCCTAACTCTCCAAACTAAAATGGAAAGAGGAGGACAACTAGGAACTCAAG
>JAANSQ010002665.1:0-11464 GCA_036850885.1 Lepidocyrtinus dapeste
TCTTAAATTTGGGTTTGCCATTTTAATCTTTACCGCAATTAAATGCTATCGCGAAGAGATATTTAATAAGAGGATTTTGAGAGAATGGAAGCTCTGTACAGTTAATGCACTCACTCATCGTCAGTTTCCCTGAACGTCTATTATTTATGCACAATACATGACGCTAAAATATTCACATGAATCCATTAAGAAAATTTAAACAGGAACAGGCAGCTGTATTTCATATTAAACATAGAACAATAAAGCCTAATTAATATTAAATTAGACATTAGGCAAGAAAGAATTTTTTATAACTAAGAATAATTCTCTCATGTCCCTTTATCACGAACACTTTTACAATTAAATTGGCAATAGAATTTGTATTTATTTTGCTCTCGGTATTTTTCCTCTAGACTACAAAATACATACGAGCAGTGTGAGCAGTGGTTACCAATATTTATTTTTTCGCATCACAACAAAAACGAAGATATGCAATGACGCCTTGCATTGCATGCATCACAATATTGTCGTGAGAATCATTTTACTGTTCTTCTTTATCCCTTTCATTAGCAATCATGATTCTTGATTTACCTCTAACTACTCCAATTAATTTTCTAATTTAAGCTACATTCATCAGTAGAATGTTACTAACTTTGTGTACTTAAGAAATGGGAAGACATGATGACTTACGAATGGGACTTACTTATGAGTGAGGGAAATAAATTAGCGAAAGGAATATCGAAAGGAATTAATTATTGCACGAGGTGCTCTACAGACCAACCTAGACTTTTCAATTGTACCTTAACTTGTTTTTTTTTCATCGATGACGCGCATTAGTTGGTACTGGTCGTGGCTTTTCTTCAGGTTTTACCTAGAAAAATGAATGTTGTTGTGTACTTTCCCGAGTCTAATATAACCCTGATCTTGACTCGTCCATTCCGATCAGGAAAAAATTGCGCAAAAATCATCATACTCTTTTAAATAGATAAAATTCCTGATTTCGTTGCTACTTACTTTATGACAAGCTCAGAAGCCATCTGTATTTAACAACGCCATTATCTTCAATGATAAACGTATGATTCACTACGTACATGTACACACACGACCAAAGTCATCGTCACTGGCACAATCGACAATCCCAACCAATGTAAGAAGGACTAGCCTTGGCATTAAAAAAGGGTTTTCTGATTTCAGTAACAACTTTAGCAGAAAAAATCCAATAAAAACTTGCCTCAATTCATAAGCGCTTCATGTCTACGTAATCAAGCGATGAAAACAGGTTTCTCATTTAAAAAAAAAAACTTTTAGAATGTTCCAAATATCGCAGAATATTATAAGTACCTAGTTTTCTATATCCATTAGAAAAGAATATACTATAGAATCCTTCGAAGCTATAGTAGTCACCCTATACTTTCTGCACTTGTTCGCATTCGACTTACTGAATAAACATATTCGTTGTATACTTTGTATCGTTTGTGACAAGAAATATTTGCCAATTTTTACTAGATTTTTAACCCTGTGGGGCAATTCGCTAATGATCTGTATAAAAAGCTGTTTCATAAAAAACATCTAACAAATTACAGACTCTAACATTTTGCGATGATGGAAGAAGCAAAGCAAAATATATTTCAGGTATTTGCCTGTAATTCTGATTTCTAACAAAGATTGTCCAACTGCATCATTATCATTGTCAATGGGTCAACGATAAGTCGCAGACGTTGGACAGTGAACATATACCTACGAGAATTTTACGCTTGAAGAATAATATACGAGTAATAATGGTTGTGTGATGCACTCGCAAAATAATTACATGTAGATGAATTTGTAAGGTAGTAAAATAAAAAGCAATTTTCTTTAAACTGATTCTGAAAGCAAGAAAGGAGCGACGCAACTTCATCGTCAGTAGCCTTTACTATATATTAAAAATCTTCACATAATGTGACTTTGTACCTGGCTAACGTTTTCAGAAAAGATGGGACACGAGAGGCAAGTCCTAAATATCAAATGGGTACAATGGCAAACGACACTGTTGACTTAAAGAGTCGAATGTCGATGCAGTGGGCACAGCAAAGGGATACTTGAACACTATATAGTATTTAAGAGCATTGGATATTATTCCGCTCTAAATTTATGGCAAATATTCGTATCGCAGGTAGTTCATTCGTTTTTTAAAAAAATGCTTGATTCATTTTTGCTACACGCTTTGCCAGGAAAACAACGAATCATTTTAGCGTCAAGATTAATACAACTTGCCAAAATGGGATAGGCCAGTGCTAGAAATTCATCATCTTTTACTCTTGTTTATACTACCCATTTCTGTAGTCTGTGGAAATCCACCAAATAACGCCAAAAAGGAAGGTAATACATTACGAAAAGTGGTCATTCCATTAAAGTGGTTCCAGCATAAAATACAAAAAAAATGAACTACCTCACCTAGTCAGTTTTTTTCCTCTTATATTGTCTGGAATTATGTACACTTTTACGTGAATAAACTATTGCTCTGCCGACATTTTTAATATCATGTGAAATTATCTATTTGAATGGCGAAGGAAACTTTATACATGTATAATGTTCCTTATAACTACTTTAATTGCCGATTTACCTAAATACTCATCGATGCACGAGATGTGTACATGTATTCTGCTGGACTCAGTGAATAATATTCGATTGTGATATTGTAGATTGTGCAACAAGTCCATATCTTATTATTGGTGCTACATCTTAAATGACTGTGTTTTTAGGGGTACCACAACGAAATCTTCCAGAAAAAAATGTGAAAAGTTGGAGCTTTGATTTTATATAGGAGGAAAAATAATGACAACTCAAGTTTTTTTTAAATAATTTTTTTTACTGGCAACTCATCCCTGATGAGGCAAAACGCAGATATATTGTAAGAGTGATACTAATCTTAAATGACTGTGTTTTTAGGGGTACCACAACGAAATTTTCCAGAAAAAAAATGTGAAAAGTGGGAGCTTTGATTTTATATAGGAGGAAAAATAATGACAACACAAGTTTTTTTTTTTTAATATTTTTTTACTGGCAACTCATCTCTGATGAGGCAAAACGCAGATATATTGTAAGAGTGATACTGAATAACGTAATTACAGCAGCATAGAGCCAGTACCACGATAATGTTTGCTGAGAAGCGGAAGACTTAATGCAAATTCCGTGGCTAACATAAAAACTGGTTATATGTGGGGAGTATGATGGGTACAAGTTTTTTTTCGCAAACTTGATCTTTGCAAAAATCTTCTCCCTGGAATATGGCGATGATGGTGTTCTGGTCTTCCCCTTCAACAGGTTGCCTATTGTTCTGAGGAAAATAAGCTTAAAAATCCCTATTACGTGCGCTTCTGTTGGTGTTTCTTCCTTTGCATTGTGCTACAGCTCAGTATCTTAGGCTGGCTTGGGCTTGCAATTAAACACTGTCAGTCTTCTGCGATAAGTGGTTCTCGGAGGAGCCCAAGATTTTTGTTGGTTTGCGTTAAACGTGAGTATATTTTTAACTAGTGAGAAAAAAACGGGAGTATATGGAAGGATGTAATGAGGCAAAATAGTGGAGAATATCTATTGTAGTTTTTGTAGTGAATTTATTTAATGTTTTAATGGAAATTTATTCCAGAGTTCTTTTGCCGATAAATTATAATCCAAAGTGCGTAATTTAGACTGGCTGAAATAACAGCTCCGACACCTTCGTATGTGCAGCGCATTTTACAAGCTGTAACTTTAACCTCCATTTTGTATTATTTCTGGGAGTTACTGTTTTGCAATAGTTCTAGTGATAGTGAAATTGTTTTAAGGAGACCAAACATGGCGGAAGGTACTACAGAGCAGAATTATGACAATCCCGGTTTTGAAGCCGGGCCGGAAGAAATTGGCATGGCCAATTTAAATCAAAATGGCGGAAGTGCACCTGCCGCCACGACTAACGGAGCTAGTGGAAGCAACGGCCAAACTACGAGTATTAACATAACTAAGGAAACTGCTCCGAGAATTGTGAATAATACAAGATCCGCGGAATGGAATCCTAATAATGCTGTGCTTATTCGCAATGCCATGAAAACCTACAGGGGGGCTAAGAGCCCCGTTCTTAATGATTTCAACATGACAGTAAAAGAAGGCACAATGTAATTAAAAAATAATTAACTAGTATTTAAATAAGTGCAAAAGCTCTTAGATTAAATTTAAAATATTTTGTATTGCAGTTACTCTTTATTGGGAAGTTCGGGTTGTGGTAAAACTACGACTCTTTCTTGTGTGGTTGGTCTACGGAAGCTTGATGAAGGATCCATCACAGTGTTTGGGGCAAAGTAAATTCATAATTTAGTATTTAAATTTATTAAATTACATAAATGATGCAGTATTATAAATTTGAACATGTCATTTAATCTAGACCTGGAACTAAACAGAGCGGAATTCCTGGTCGCAGAGTAGGATACATGCCACAGGTAATTTAGGTGCAATAAAGTTATTGTTTCTTTTTTTAATTTTTCGCATTGTCAATTAAGTCATGCTTTTAATTATTTAGGATATTTGCCTCTACGAGGATTTTACAATATCCGAAACACTCCAGTATTTTGGTACAATCTGTGGAATGACTAAAGATGAAATCGAAGATCAAGTCGATTTCCTCATTGAGTTCTTGGACTTACCTCCAGCATTCCGAACTGTTAGAACGCTTTCTGGTGGTCAAAAGCGTAGGGTGTCCTTTGCAGCTGGTAAGTAGCTAACCTATTTCCGGTTACGCTTTGTAGTGTTAAACAATTTAACTATTCTTATCAATCTTTTTACAGCGCTCATTCATAATCCAGAGTTGCTCATCTTAGATGAACCGGTAAGTTGAGCATATTTTAATTCAAATCTTAACAACTGCATTCAGTTCATGACTTTAATAATATCATTTTTTTATTTACTTCCACAGACGGTTGGAGTCGATCCGGTAAGTTTGTTCTTCAAGGATTTTAGACCTAAAATTTATTTTGTTCATAAATTCAAGCCATTATTCCAATTTTTTAATATATTTCATGACGAATTCAACTCGACCAGTTACTGCGTGAAAAGTAAGGATAAACTTTTATTTTTGTATTTCTGGTAGATTAGTAAATGGGGCATTCTGAAACTTATTGCTTTTTATTTGCTTCTATCAAAACCAAGTGAATGCTTCAATTTTTAAACCCCTTTTTGTCTAAAAATCAAAGCTGTCTAAGTCATAACAATAACGGTTTAGGTACAAATGAACTGACTTTATTGAACTCTTTCAAAGAATCAACTTCCCACTTGCCCAACAATGCTTTACACGACATAACGTTGTAGTTTATGGATTATGGAGCAAGTTTTTTAATTTCATATTCATTTTTCCTGCTTCCCCTGTGCCGTTCATTTTTTTAAAACGTACAATTTCTTCATGCTTGATATTACACCAAGCCAACATATTTTCATTATTCCGCTCATAACTTATTTCTTCATCTGCCTATGTTCTCACTCCAATTTGCTCGACTTTCGAAAAAAACCGGCCAAGCATTCAAAATATGCATGACACATACTTTTTGATGGGAAGAATTTTCAAAAACATTTTTACCTCAACCTCAGCAGACTTTTTTAAATAGTTTCAATATTTAGGTTCTGCATGGACACTTTGTGTAATCTTCCATTTAAAACTTTGTACATCGTATTTATTTCACTCAAGTTGAAAATAAAATTGCGGCAAAATGTTTTCATATTTTAACATCGAGCATTAGGACAAGGCTTATTACTACACGAATCGCATATGCTTTTTCATTTTTTTGTTGGAGAGATTAAGAACCCACTTTTTTGTGTGAAGGTTAAAAAATGATTGAGCTTACTCCAAGTCAGAATCTAACCAGTTAGGGGGCAAATAGGGTTTATAATTATGACGACAGAAACAATACGATCCAAAAACTCCTAGTACATCCTAAGATCCATCCTTACCCCATATACAATTCTCCTCAAGCGTTACATCTTTTTTAGCACGTAATCTATACAGCTAGAAAATTCTGCTAAATCAAGTTGTTTTTGTACGTATTGACTTCATCACAGAAATAATCTTGCGAAATTGCCCAAGAAAACTCATGGTCAAGCGTACAGAAAGTAAGAACAAAAAATCCTGCAAACCTGAATAGCTAAAATATATTATGTGCGCTGACGGGATGGGGCTATGACTTGACAAGAGTTTTTTTTTTCTTAACAGAATCTTCAAACAAGCTTCTTTATATTCCAAAGTATATATCATTTTTGCAAAACCTTTAGTAATAGTATATGATATATTCATTAGGTACGTGTAAAAAATATAGTCATTTTTCCAAAATGTACAACAAACTTTAATTGTACAGACACACGTTCTGATTTGAATGTTGGAGAGCTCTCAGCATGCAGGAGCGTCAGCCAACAGTTCACCTCTTCAAGATTTTCAATAAGCGTTTGGAATTCTTTCGTCAACCAGTATTTGCATTCTTGTTCACTTCTTTGTCCTTTCGCACCTGCACATCACCCATGCATAATGATCTTTGGATAAGTAATACACATAAAACTTGTGACCAGTTGAGTTAATGCAGGCAGTCAAAATAAGGTAGGACGAAAAAACTCTGCTTCCTAGTAGAATACCTAATGTTGACCCTACGCAAGAATACTTAATTATACTGAATGCAAAAATGGAAGGAAAATTCCATGTCGTAATGAATCATATTTTTTTCCTGATGGTCCTGCTGGATAACTGGAAATGGCTGTACTGCTAAATCATTTTTTTTTGGTAATGTTACTCGTGAGAGCTATTGCGTTATAAGTATTTCAATCTGATATGGTCAATCATGATAGTTTATAAAAAGAAGTGTAACCTAATTTAATTAAATATAGGCACATGCATGACTGAAATAACAGGGATAGATTGGCCTGATCCAAGTTAAAATTAATACTACGAAAGAAGTATTTAGATTGATATTGTTGGACAAGATTCGCGCATAGATGATTATTAATAAGCAATCATCAATTTTTCATTGATGACAATATGCTAATGGGCGACTCATCAACTGTTTTACTCGTCTTTATATATTGGCATATTCTAGAATTCGTGCTTAACTCAATGACATTTTCCACACCCTACTTCGTGCTTACTTTGTTATTTATCCAAACGCGCGAATTTATCTTTTCAAACGTGCTTTTTACATCTGCGATAATTAATGATAATTTGGAATTAAACATGCGTTCTATTTTCTTTTCGTGTTCAGCATTTGGAACCACTTGTGCAAATTGGTCTCAAGAGGACAAACCACTGTAATTATTACAACGGTAATAATAACTTTGACTACATTATGAAAAATTGCTCTTACAAGTGTACGTTGAGATTGAGTATTTTTTACAATTGAATGTTTATTTTTTGAATTTTCAGCATTACATCGAAGAAGCCAGGCAGTCACACAGCGTAAGTCTCTTAATGATCGATAGTTTTCTTCGCTTCAAANTCTTAATGATCGATAGTTTTCTTCGCTTCAAAACATACAGCATATTATACGCTTCTTAAGTTCCAGTCAAGATCCAATTCATATTGGGTTTGGGAATAAACAAAAGTAAAATGTGGCGAATTTTTATCTCTATAACCTGAACAATAGTGTTCTTACACTTCTTACGGGCTTTCTCAGAAAAAGCAAGTCGGAAATACCCCACCACAAATCATGCTTAGGTTACGACATCTCTTCCATATCAGTTATAATTTTTTGCTGGTATTACGATTACGAGATACAACTGCGATAGGTAGTTAAGCCGTCAGGTATTTGTTGAATCATGAACCATATAGAGATCATTACCTTTACCTTTACTGTATCAAAAATTTAAAGTTGACTAGTCATCATGTTTTGAGATTACATGTCAATCCATTTTGTACAATCTTACGAAATAAGCCGAACCTAAGCCAGAGCAGCCATGAACCTGCGTTCATGACGTCAATCAAAACAAAAGCGTTTTGTTTTTTATAGAGTATAATGGCACCTGTGAGACTTTGCAAAAAATCTAATACAACAAAATTGTGGAATTTAATGATGTTACTGCTCTGCGGTTTTTGCTGTTAGAGCTGATGTAGAAGTAGGCAATAAAAATGTGGGGTAAAATGATATAAGGTAGAAACAGATTAGGGGAGGAACTCTCAGACGAACATGAAAAGTCTGAAAAGATTTTACTAGACAAGGTTCAAGGCGGAGAAAAGATCATATCTCATTAATGACCATAGCTTCATCTACAACTTGTTCTCATATTATCAATCATGGAAAGTTAAAATGAAATCACGTTTTTACAGATTGGCCTAATGAGAAGCGGCCGTCTTTTAGCTGAGAAGTCGCCGGAAGCTTTACTCCAGGAATATAACACAAATCTTTTGGAAGATATTGTGCTACAAGGTTCAAGGCGGAGAAAAGATCATATCTCATTAATGATCATAGCTTCATCTACAACTTGTTCCCATATTATCCCATGTAAAGTTAAAATGAAATCACGTTTTTACAGATTGGTCTAATGAGAAGCGGCCGTCTTTTAGCTGAAAAGTCGCCGGAAGCTTTACTCCAGGAATATAACACAAATCTTTTGGAAGATATTGTGCTAAAGTTATGTAAAAATGATACTATGGGGGTGAATGAAACGGGCACTGCGGACAACTCCAACAAGCAAAATGAGGATGATCCAGTGGCACAAGCCATTGAGGAAATTTCCTTCCAGTCTCAAGCTCGACTTTCAATCACGGCTGCGAACAACCCAAACAATGCTAACGGTGGAGCCAGACTAAGAAACTCCAATGGCAGCGGTGGTAACAACGTGAACAATAAGGATACACCTACACCACCCCCAATAATCCCGCAAATTACGGTTTCTACAAATCCTCAACCTGCCCAAAATCCCCATAAGTTGGAAAAGAGTCTCTCTTCACGCTCCGTTATTAGCTACAAACGAAGACAATCTTTTAAGCAAGACATACACGATGAAATCCATCTAGGAATCTCAAGACTCAAGGCTTTAGTCAGGAAAAATCTGATTCTGCTCATGAGAAACCGAAAGTAAGTGAAATACTATGATCTCACATCTTTATCTCTTGATGGTACTTTATATTTCCATCTGCTTTATGAATTTAATGAGTACCTAAATTTCACTTATTATCTTAGATTTCCCAAAAAAAAACATAAGTTATACATAAAAAGCCAAGTACATGGTTGCACTGCTCTTACATTAAATTTTCATGATCCATGAGAGAATTTCATTTTAAACTGTAATCAAATAATAATTGGTTCAGGCATGCAAGGCATAAATTCCTTATTTCACTATTGCAAGATGGAGTAGTTTTGTAAAACATTGAAAATGCTAGTTATTTAGTGGGTGCGTGTGTAAGGTACAGAGTATAAGTACAAGGGAATTTAGGAATATGCCAACAATTATTCATGTACCTTACCGAAAAATATCATAAAAGATGCACGGGTGAAAAAAATTAATCGGATAAAATAGCGAAAGTTCACAAAGCCTGAGAATTACCCACCGCAGCATTATGTATATTTTGAAGTAAAAATAGTATTTAATCGGATTCCGTATGCAACATTGACCTTTGACATATCATGTGCTCCAGCATTCTTGATTTACTACGTCACAATATTTATTTCGAAATAGCGGATTTCTTGCTAAATTAGTATGCTTGGTTGATAAGTGCAAAACAGGTTATACAATGATATCTGCGCGTCTGAGAATTTTCGGAGGTACATGAATGACCATGCATCTTTCTAACCTTCTACCTTCCACTACTTCTGCCTATATCCGTGTATTACGTGATGCAGTGGGAAACGGATGTGAAAAAATTTAATCTTAATTACCACAAAAAATTAAATGTGCTTATTTGTTTGAAGGTTCCTTTTCTTTGTGTTGATCCTGCCTTGTATCCAAATGATGAATGTTTGCGTGACGGTCGGAAATGATCCTACTGATTTGGAAGTTGGCGTGGTTAACTTTGACTCGGATTGCAGCAATTACTCCCTGGATGACTGTTCGCCTAATCATTTAAGTTGTAGATTCCTGGATTTACTACCCGGACAGAACTCTATGAACCGGACGTTAAAACTGGTAAGCAATATTCTCATAATTTATTTCCAGTGTTTGTCCTTGATGAGGTCATAGTATTTTTAGTATTTTTTGAATGTTCTCATGTGTAAAAAATCAATTACAGATACCCTTTGAAACAGAAGAAGAGGCACTGGAACAGACTAAAGCAGGAAAAACATGGGGTTTTATGGTTTTCCCACAGAACTATTCCACCTACATGTACGAACGTGCAATTAGTGGAGCTGAGCCTACAGAAGAAGTGCTTAACGGATCAATTATCTCATTTGAAATGGATATGACGAGTAAGTCAAGATTGGTTTTTACATAGTACCTCAACGTTAAAGGCTTTATGCATTTTCCTTACAATTTGAAAACAATTTTTACAAAAATTAGGACAAGCATTTTGCATGTCCCTTGATAAAATGGTCAAGCACGCAATGATCACGCACAAACCTATTTCGTTTTTGAACTGTATGGAAGTAATCATACTCACGCAAGGGAATATCCTTGTCAAGGCTTGTTCTTACCGTGATGATTTTAAAACGAGATTTTATTGCGTATTGTTTAGTCAGAAGATGATTTTATGTGACATAAGGTTTCTCAGATATGTAAGATAAATTCTTAGGGAAATAATTAACTTTGAAAACTGTTATGATTTAAAGGTAAACAAGTGGCCGAAACAATCCGTACAACTTTCTTCTTCACGTTCCAAAAGTACATCATTCAACTCTTTGAGTCTTGTGGATATGATCGTCGAGTTGGGGAAATCCCACTGAAGGTATTAATTAAAGCTAAGGTTTTCCTTGAGTAAATGATCTGACAAATGATAGCATACGGATTTTCGCAAACCATTACTGTCTACTAAAGTCAAGCATCATTTCATGAGAAAAAGTTTCACACATTTTCTTTCTGTATGATTCTAGTTGGAAGAGCCAATCTATGGTTCCACTGATACTAATTTCAGACAGTTCCTTGCTCCAAGTGCCATTCTAGGGTAAAAAAATTATCCTCAATATTTATTAGTAGATAAGTTATAAATGAATTCTGACTCATTATGATTTTTTCCTTAACAGAATCATCTTTTTCTGTCCTTTGATCACGGGAGGTGTAAACCACATTTCGGATAAAAAACGTGGAACATTAGATCGTGGCTTAGTGTCTGGTGTAAGAACGGTTGAAATCCTGGTATCTTACTTCATCACTGAAGGAATCGTATTGGTTGTGCAAACCCTACTTATTTTCTTGATCATAACGCAAATGTTTACGATCGAGTTTAATGGACCAATTTACTGGGGAATTATTCTGTCGTTGTTGATCGGCTTCTGTGGCCTTTCACTGGGATTCTTGGCATCTACTTTCTGCACTGAGGAAGTTCAAACTATTTTGGTTTCCATTGGGTAAA
>JAANSQ010002666.1:0-11464 GCA_036850885.1 Lepidocyrtinus dapeste
ATGGATAAAGAATTTATCGTTTTTATTAATAATGAGAAATGTGGAAACGCACAGATTTCATATCAAACTTAAACAACTTTCATATGAAGAAAACCTGGAATTCAACGCTTATCGCGACATCTTCATGATGTTGAGCATGACAATAAACTCACCAAGCTTCCACTGCTAGACTTCAAGTTTAACTAAATCGTTTAATGTACACGTGTTAAGATATTGGATACTATCATAAACAGGATAATTACTCACGGTATGTAATAATATTAGTGATACCTAGAAGTATGTACAAGTTTTTTATTGCTGATTAAGCAAAAGGTCGGAATTCCGACAGTAATAAAAATATAAATACAAAAGCTACAATAAAAGGTTAATTGAAGCACGTACCATAGTTGATATAGTGTCCAGTGCTGTTGTCATAAAAATGACCTGTCTCCATCATTCCTCTGTTTATAGGAGTCGGAGGGGTAAGAAAAGGGAAATCATATCCTACGGCCGAAGCACCCATAAACTGAGAATACGAAGACATGTTTGAGGTATACGAAGAGTGGAATACTTTCGACCAATTCATAAAAATGCACGATTCCGGCCACAATAACGTCAAATGTTAATGAAAATAACTTCTTGTTGGTTCTTCAAATCGTCACCAAATACCATAAATACTTTGGAATAGACACTGGAAAGTCCCAACTCGCTTTAAAGCCAGCTTCCACGAGTAGTCTCATATTTGTGGTTTTACTACTATTTGTTTTGAGTTCAAAGGAACTAAATATTAATTTCATGGTGAAGTGAATGAAAATACCAAGGACTTCTACAGGCGATGATGACAACTGACCGAGTTCTTAAACCAAAAAGCTTACTGTAAACTAAAGAGTTTATCACTGAAAGACAAATTTCCCAGAAGAAACTTCATGATGTAGTCCAGTCAGACTGTGAGAGAGGTATACACATTGGAATACTTTTAGGGAAGATAACGAGATCGAGTTCAGCACAAACACTAAGACAGTGATGCAGTGACAACACTAACACGATAACCAGAAAATAGATGAGTCTTTGACATTTCATTTCATGTGTACCTCACTACATTCATTCTTCAATAAAAATAAATATTGAGAGTGCTACTCCCTTTTACTAACATTTCCTTTCTCAATTTCCCTTCTCCAGTTACAAAAATAGCACATACAGATTGAGTATTCATCGGCACTTTAGCCAGGACGAATGATGATGATAAGAATATAATCGAAATTAGGAATTACTCGCTTGGGATGCTCAGGCTAAAATTCGTTCTATTTTCCTATTACGAGTGCTTACAAGAAAGAGGACAAAGAATGGTCTCTTTGTAGTTAATCAAAATTCAAATAAACTCATTTAAGGTTCAAACTTGGAATCTTGATGAAACTTCGATTATAGTGGAATTTTACGTTTTGCAACAAGTTTAGATAATAGACTACGCACGAATCAGTTAGGAGAAGTAGACTGAAGGTTAAGGGGAAAACTTTCTTTCCTAGTCACTTCATTTCGTAAACTTTTAGGAACAAAGTATTTGCTGGAAATGATTGGGAATGAAAATACTTGCAACACCAGAGACTCATATATTTTTCAATTGTATTTAAATCAAGATGTATAATGTACATTAGAATGTAGCTCACATGAATTCCTGGAGATTCATTACGAAAACTTAAATACACCTTCTTATTCAAATCAACAGATTTACTTAACTTTGCAACACGTTCTGGTCTGCATAACTCACTGAACCAGATACAGACAGACACCTTTTAATTTACATGTTAAATCAATCAGCGCTTACATTTTATCACATTGTGATTGGAAAGAAACTTAATAAGTAATTAATTTCGTCACTGAGCAGTAAAATGACTAAAGACAATGATTAATTACGCTAGAACAAACGTCTGCGATAATCTTCAAGCCACACAACTGATAAAGTTTTAGATGAGTATGGCATCTTGCGAGAGTGCGCAGACATAAGAAGACCAAAACAACATGCTTCTTGCAAGTGATGCAGAAGTATGAAACACATTAACTTAAATATTTCCAAGGATAATGAAAACAGGATTAGTTAGCTTTATGGTTTTCCTAAACCAGTCTAGGACAATAAAATTCTAATCAAGAATCTATTAATACTTCCTTAATTGTCCTACATAACATTTTCAAAGAAGACAAGAAGCAACTTTCTTCATTAGAATTTTAAGCCTTTCTAGTACTGTTGAAAACTTCATGGAAATAATTTAATAAAAATCCTGGTTTCACTCGTTCACGCATTCAAAGACTGAAAGTTTTACAAAAAGAGAAGCCCAACGATTCTGTTTCCGAGAAATAATTCAAATGAGCCAACTCTGATGTGATCAATTATCACAAAACAATGACGCATAAAAAAATTACGTGTTCCACATTATTCTAATGAAAGTCCAATCAAGCATATTGCATGTATAAAATTGAACTCAAGAATCCAAACTCAAATGTTATTTAGTAAAAAAAATCCTTATTTCAAATATGGATAAGTAAAAAAAGTATGAAATCTGATAAGATTTTCTTGAAGAAATATCATGCGCCAAAGATTGATTTGAAATGTTACATATACCAATTTGGTAAACAAAAATTCAACTTTTAAGTTGGTTCATGAGTTTCTAAATACAAATACATACATACTTAAGTACATACTGGCAGACATTTTACATCACACTGGCGCGTTTCAGAGCGTTTTTTGCTCCTCATCACTTGATTTCGTAAGCGCCTTCCAGGAATCATACATACATACATATATTTTACAAGCGGTACGACTGATAAACGCAATACAAAATTCAAAAGATAAAAGATTATTAATTGATTTACATTTCGTAAAAGATATTGGGAAAATCATCTTCCATTTTTATGATACCTAAGGTTTAAGTAGTTAAAGGCACAAGTCTAAAAGGGTAACACAAGTCATAAGTATGTATGAAGTATTCATTTAATATCGTTTTTCAGTATGCTTCATACTTACTTACGCCCAAATTTTCCCTGAAATACGAAGCCGGTGCGAGACTCTGCATACTAAATCATAACAAATCAAGTTCTCAAACCTTGAAATAAGAAGGTAACAAAACTAATCAAGAGTCATTTTCAGTTGAACGAACGAAGAAACTGTAAAAGTTAATGATTCTAACTAATTAATTATTAATCTGTTTGAATGATGAACTGACGAAAGGACTTAATATAGGAATCAAATCCTTTTCAGTATAAAGGAATTTACTTAACGGTTTCCGCGGAACACTGTGATGCTTGACCGTTCTATGTTCTCAATCTCCTACATAAACACTATGAATAAGAACGAAAAAACTCTGGAGGCTGCCAAGTGTTTTGTTTGTCGAAAAGGCTTATGATGAAACGCTATAGGATTGAGCAGAGTTGCTAAGCTATTGACAGTTAGCAACCTAAGTGCCGGCAATTATCTTGCTTTGTTTCCTATGCCTACACTAATAAATATTGCTAATGCCTAAGACTGTAACCAAATGCCTTTTCGCACTTGGATTTTTTGAGAATTTGGTAACAAAAATGGAAACTTTTGGATTCGCGATAAATGACAGCTCACTTTCATTTATAGGGACTTTTGGTAGAAAATGATCCGGGACGACAATATAAACACAAAACTTCTCCAGATCGTTTCCGTATATGCACCCCAAATGCTTGACGACATGATAATAATTTCTTTTTCTGATACAACCTATTAATTTTTCTCATATTGAAATAGACTTTCGTCATCGTTCAGAATAAGAAAGTCATCCCAAGAGAAAAATTCATGATTATTTATTACCTTATTGAATGTTTTTCTGCTTACACAAGCTTTTTGGCTAAGAAAGGAATCTCACGATTATTTTAACCGGCACTACAAACTGGGAAGTTACAGCTTTCCCCACTCGGTATTTGTGAACAATTTGTGGAACCTTTCTTTGGAAAACTTTTCTTGTCTGAATTCCATCACCAACTGCTCCTTTAAAGACGAGTGTATCAATAGATTGTAAACTAGAGATGCGATCCTACTCGCAAATAAAAGACACAAGATATCCATGCTCCACTAGTTCCATAAAAAGCAATATTATTTTCCTCCATGTGAGCGATGTGATTTCGATCTCACCTCAAAGCAGCTTTTCCATTTGCAAGCAATAAATCTGGAAAATTTCCATGAATCTGCGAATGACAACTCCACATCTAAGAGAGCAAGATAGTAGAGGTATATAAGGTTTAGGAACACGGAACAGCTATAACGAGAAACCACTCTGTTTCGCTCTTCTGAAGGACATAGTTCAGTGTGACGTTCGACCGTGACCCATGCCAAGCAAAGATTGACATGTGTGCACAATACTTTTTACATTATAAATACTGCCTACGCGCGCTCGTACTTTATGATATTTAGCTAAATGACTTTACTAAGGATGTTAACTGAAACTGATCTAATCCGCTTGCTCACATAAAACAAGAAGAAAAAGGGAAGTGAAGTGAACAAAGTCACAATATTATCAACTTTCAGTACGAAAACATCCATATACAATCCCACACCTTTCATCCGATCTCGAATATCACAAAACAAATTCCGTTCAAGATTTCACTTTGAATGCCGTTCAGTAGTTACCTGATACTTTACGTCTAATGTATGTTTTGACTTTTAGCTTTGGACGCTACCAAACCCTGTATAAATTACCCTTATTGAGACTAATTGCAATTTGAGTGTTATAAATTTTATGTAACTTTGTTGCATACATTTTGATTTTTTGATCATTAATTTTTCATAAACAAAAACCCACTTTATAAAATGGCGTATTAAATCCCATACATAACATTTAACAAGCCACTAGAATCACGTGCTCATATTATTTCTGCAGTTTTACCGATTGATTTATATCACGAGCACATGACTATAATATTCTGCATGCTGTGGTAAATACTTTCTTCACTCAATTCACGTAATCATGAGCTGTACAAAATTTATGCATAATTTATTTTTATCAAACTTTTAATTTGACTTATAATCAATGAGCGCCGAGATGTCGCCTGTGATATATGCATTTCGCCATTTCTTTCAAAATATCGATGAAGATTGACAGATACACAATAACCGTAATTTGAAATTTAAATTAACTGATTGTGGTTTAAATGTATGTATTCGTCGTTTCTGAATATAAGTTAATGCAGAATATTTCATTTTTTTGTTTGCAGATTACTAAGGGAAAGCAAGATGGATTGGAAAGACTTAAAGCAATCAGAAATAAGTAGTCTGTTTTTTTACAGATAAAAATTTGAAATAAAATTCTGTCAACTTACTTGAGTCTGAAAATTCTTCCATCTGTATTCACTGATTGTCAGGAGGGGGAATAAATAATGGCAAAGGAGGTCCAACTTTTAGCGTTTACTTTCTCGGCTTCATGGCTGTGAGTTCACCGTGGAAACAAAATCAAATTCAAAAGTGCGATGTTCAGCAAAACAATATAACTCAATCCGAGATTGACTCCCGGAGAGTCAACCCGTTTCGGGCTAATATAAGTTTGACTTAATATGTTTTATTAGATGATAGCGTGTAGTTCACAAAAACAAATCAGATTCGATTGTTGCACAAAAAAAATCGATGGGATTGGATGATTGATATTCTGTTTGCAGCTATGATTGTTCACAATATGTGACTTAATTGACGAGCAAGTTTCGATTAAAGCTGAAGTCCAGAAAAGGTTTTTGTATTTCCAACCTGTAACATTAAGTTTCAAACGTCAACGTCAAGTTCAGTTCAAATTGTTTCTTTAAATGGTTATAAATAATAAAAATTCAAAGTAGAATATTATATTTGACTCTCAACTCACCGTTCCAGTATTCGATCAATTTTCTGTTAGAGAAATTTCGCCCGTTTTCACTTCAAGAGCACCGTATAAGAACCATCAAATTGGGTGAGATTGTGACTACCTTGTCCGAAGAAAGTTATTCATTTTTCAATTAACAAATGCTTAACCAATAGCCTACGTCACTGTCCACACACCATGACTTGAAATCCTACCGATTAAAATAAACTCAACTTGACTGTCGAACAGTTTCAAGCAACAAAGTCAGAGTAACACAAAGTGGTAATTTGTGAAAGACAAATTTGTTAAGCTTGGACGGAAGATTAAGTTAACAAAATATCAGAAAAATTTCAATGTCAACTGGGGTGAAAATAGGTAAATGAAGACTTTGCCTAACAAAGATAACTGCAGCTCACAAATATCCTTTGACCGCACTTATAAATCCAATCCAACATAATCACCTTTTTCAGCTATCGCGTAGAGGACAAATTCAGGATAGTATTTTTTTACACATGTACATACAACCTAATACATTTAGGTGGTAATAACGGGTAAATAAATTTATCTAATAACTGACGTCCGTCCAAGTGTTTCATAGAAACTATATGGGTTATGCCCAAGTCAGATCCATGTGCTAGCAACCAGCCTTAAGAGGTACGGTTATGTTACAAACACTAGGAAAGGGAAGTTGATCGATCGAAACAGTTGGCCGATGCCCTCCGTGTTTTCTCCAATGTGGAAACAACTTCTTACTATTGGTTTTATATGCGCACCACCACAAACAAGGCAAAAATGATCAGCTAAAGACTACTGGACACTTGCTTTCTCCTCTCAAGTTTCTTTTCCAAGTCTTTAATCAGCCAGAGTGGGTGTTGTATAGCGTAAAGCATTACGTTCTCAAGTGTGAGGTTTTCCTTTCAGCGTATTAAGTTGTCTTCACTTTACGAAAAAAGTTTTCACCTGAAAAAATAAAATAAGTTGCATGTTACATTCCTTTAAGTTTAGTAAAACATTCGCATCCATTCATGCTTTTTACCCAGCAGACAGACCAAGACCACAAAAGTGTTGGAATTAAAGGAGTAAATAGGATATCTCGTCCTATAATTTTATCTCCATTATCAAACAAAACTCGAAACGCTTTCAAAATTAAATCCGCCTTAAATATCTGTACTATTTTATGCATTGAGCAGGACCAGACCAGACACCGAAGTGATATCTCAATTATTTAAATACACATATTGACTGCTGGACTAACGGAACTAACCAAATACATTCCAGCCTTAATAATATAACTAGGTAGCTATCATTAGAGTTATGTTTTCCCCATGAAAATACTTTCCATAACGTTATTCGTTCCAGTACATGGGTAAATGCGTGTGAGATAAACATAAAAGTATATCATATATTTTTGCCGACTAAATTTTTCTTTCTAGCTAGATTAGCTTAACCATGAAGGACGATCGACCAGTTTTAGGAATAAAAAAGTTGAGTGTTGGTACCTCTTAACGCTTAAGATAAACGATACAGCTCTTGATATTTTTTCCAGCAATTGCAGATCTAGAGATAGTCACATTCGACTCCAAATTTCTCACGTATGCATAATAACTGGAAAAGGTAACTGGAACTAGTTATACATATTAGCTTACTGACGTATGCAACATATTATGTTCGACACTAAAACACCCACTGTTTCCACATCTGACCATTTTATTCAAAGGTGCTGATTTCGTTTTTTCGTATCGCTGATTTATAGAATTGACATATTGACAATTTGTTATTTAACTTGATTCCCTTCATTAGGTAACACAATAAGGGTAATTCTTTATTAATAGGTTCACAAAAGTGAAAACGAAAACTATGTAGTCTACGTCTGTCAAATGACGATGCTGTGCTGATACGTATAATTTCGACGATCGAAGAAATTGGTAAAAGCACGTTATTTGCATTTAGCTTGAGACTGTGAGGAGCCTTAAAGGTCATTGACCGCTTGGAAATTAGTCTCTTCTCTTGCCTTTGATATTGAGACAGATTTAGTAGTACAATCAATTACTACGGGATGTCATGCTTTTGAAATTCTTTTCTCATCTGTTGAACAGCTGCGTAAATCAGTTTTAAAAAGTATTTTGAAAATTTAGCTCGCGCGCACGCGAACCTTAGTACTGATTGTGCTTTAACACAACGGTGACTGCCAATAAAAATTGAAGCTGCCTTAGAATGCGTCAAATCCACATCGATTGGATTATTTACCTGACGTGTAGTGCTTCTTATTTATTTGAATTTACCGAAATCTATTTTTCTTCCTAAAACGTTCCAAGGATTTTATAAATTAAAATGATTTGGCCAGATATGCTTTTATTTCCATTCTGTGCACATACCCGTTCATTCAAAAAATTTATGTTTCTTCAGGGAATAACAAAGATCATTTTGTAATTTATGTTCTGCTCACTCACTCATTTCATTCATAAAATATTCATGCATGCGTTAAATCCTGAATTACGGGCAGACCTCCTTTTACAATTTTAAAAATCAAAATCACAATCGTCAGCGTTCCTCTTTTCTACGCAGCGTAAAAAAAATAACTAAAGCGCGGTTCAACCTATTGGGACTAAAGCACTTAAACAGTTTAATGTTATCCGTCTTTTAACATCATAAAACATTACAAGTTCTGCACGTATTTATTTTTATATAAAAACAAAGTCTATAAGATGATGTGATTTGTGCTTCTTTTTTTATTAAACGATGATGATGATGAGAAGAAGAGAGATGAAGTAGACGGACAAGTTTCTCCCAAAGCAGCGCATAGCATTGAATCAAAAAATTGTTGCTCCTAAACTCCAAATTCTTTTATGCATTTCATTCACCTAAAACTATTCTCTCACCCAAACAAACAGACACAACTAAAGAAATAAATAGTACACCAATTAAAACCGCAAAACTAAACTAACTTCCAACTTAATTTACTTGTTTTCTAAATCCTTCTCTAATGTCCACACTTTTAACTGCTCCGAGTGGTACAATTTAACTAGATTAAAACACTTTAAAACACTTATCTGTATTTGTTTGGTCTATATCCGCATGAATATAAATACTCAAGAATTTCAAGTATGGTATGAAGCCTCGTGAGTGAACACATACCTTAATGTCTCCGTCGGTGTAGGGAAAAGACAAAGTCCAGATTCTAAATCCCTCCTGAGTTTTCCTCGGCAGGATTTAATTACTATATCCCTAAATAAAAAATCGGTGTAAGGGTATCCACATTTTATTGCATAGGAAAGCAAAATTTCTTTTTTTTTCGAAAGGGATAACATACAGAAAAGTTTAACTGTGTATACGTCTCGTGATATTTAACCAGCGTCTACTGTACCTGAAGATCCTTACACTTCAAAAAAGCACTAAACTCTCTATAACTAAAATGCATACTTATTCTACCGCAGATTAGTGAAGATGAGAACGTGTATGAAAAGAGTGCAAGTCTCTTGAAAAAGCAGATGAACACGGTCGGTCGGACGGAATATTTATATTATTATTATTATCATCATCAACATCATCATCATATGCGGACGGATGGTTAGGATGGATAGAATGGATCCATTGACACTACAGCATCTTGCTTAAGCCTACAATTAAGCTCTTCTCGTAGTAACTCTCTCGAACAGAAAAAATGCGAAAGAGAGTACAACGAACGTACGAACTGAAAGAGTAAAAAAATCATCGTAACTCTTCAGTCTCCCACTGTACTTAGATGTGCTTATCTTTCAAATAGGTACGTACCACACAGGCATCTATGTTATAAGCGTATTGAAAAAGGCACAACGAGTTTTTATGAGTAAAGAAAGCACAGTTTTATCAACATCGATATTTTACTTAAGGGTTGTAAATAGCAAATCTATATGGAGATTAGGACGTACACATGTATGTCTGCATACATTTAGAAATTACATAGGCGTATGATTAAAACAGAAATGAAAAGAGCAACAAGCTAAAAAAAATCTGAAAATAGAAGGAAAATAAAAGAGGTTGCTTAGTCTACAATGATGTTGGTGGCTCTCTCATGATATGGTGAAAACGGATATGTTAAGTATACCTAGTCTAGTTTACTCGTTCTCCTTAACGAGTTACAGGTTAAAGTTGCATTTCAAAACAACATGAAAATGATATGCAGTTGGAAGTTATAACGTGCTTGAGTTATGTAGCAAGTAGCGCTTGAATATTCCTACTAAATGTGAATTTATAGATGGTAATCACGAGGAAAAAAAGGAAAATAAGGCTAGAAAAGTGGTTTTCTCGAATACAGAAGTACATACGGATGGTACGAAAGATGAGTCTGTTGTGTATTGTGTCATGTGGATTGGCATACGGTATTGTTAATCTTTCATTTTTCCTATGAACAGCTTTACACTATTTGAAAACCTGAAAGAGTTTGCTATGGATTCGATTCAAACCATTTATGCATTTGAATAAGAGAATTATATGCGAGCGCTTTTGTTTCATGTATGATAGGGTTAAAAACAGATCTTAATGTAGGAGGAATCCTATGGAATGTGGTAAAATACTAGAAGTTATAGAGAATGTATAGGGAAGGGGAAAGCATTAATGAAGAAACAATGTCGAAACATGCATAATATCTATCATATCACTTCTCCCGGAATAATGTGTAAAGTGCAATACAGATTACATTTTTGATGATGATAAAGGATTAACATAAAAGATGCACAAAAGGAATTATTTCAAGCACATGCAGACTAATTTGCCTAGATGCTTTTACCAAAAATGTCGTTTCGTCACAAGCCAGTCGTGTGTGAAAAAGCAATTTTGTATAATCCAAATGTTCGTCTGAATTCTTTACAATGCTTTTTTTCTTGCTCATTGACTTACCTGTCCAGACAAACTGTCAAGGAAGATACATTGCGCTGAGGATACAAATGTTTGCAGGTTTAGGGATTTCTGTAGGATGTGCTTAATTATTTTAAATGCATGTTATGATAAACTGCATTGCGTGCAGTAAACTATTAAATAGATAACCCTGTAGAATATAAAGGATAAGTAAATGATTTCTAGAATACCTTAGTGCATTTTTATGTATGAACAATGTAAATGGATATAAAAAAACTAGTTAGTATAGTTTTTTCTATCCAAGTATACACATACTTACATATGTACACAAGCAAAAAAATTGTACGATTGCTCAAACAGGGAATAAAACAGGGTCAATGGCTTCTCTAGCTCCGGGGCATTTTTCAATGCATTATGTGCGTAAGATACTCGCACACCTTTGAACACAAACTTACTGAATGATTGTCTAAACAATGCAATGCTGCTAGAAGATACAATGCGTTTGTTTAGCATCTCTCTGTCACCAATGCATTCTTGTTGTAGCCAGTAAAAAGCAAGAACTTTCCTTGTATTTGAAAACCTGCTGATACTACAGTTTCTAGGCGGCATATAGATCAATAGTAAAGTAGGTCTGTAGTTTTTACATTAAAATAATCAAGAATTTGCCTCCTATGACAATGTCAGCTTAATCAGCTAATGAAAGGCAAGAAAGGGCAATGAGTAGGGATCTGCCATAATTGCAAATAATTAATACTTGCAAGGAATTTTAAGAATGATGAACTAGGTTAGGTAATGTGACTGATTTATGTTACACT
>JAANSQ010002667.1:0-11462 GCA_036850885.1 Lepidocyrtinus dapeste
TTTTTATCCAAGGCTAAAACCTACTTAAGTAACACGTGCAACACAAGACAATCTTGGGACTTACCGTTTTCTCTACATTATAGTCGTAATGCTCTGTACTTTTAGCTAGATGTGAAGGCGAGGCGGTGCCATTTAGGGTTGAACTATAACCACTAGAACGGCTAAGGCTTCCTGGCGGCGACGTTACCGTCGTTTGAAGGTCAGCGAGCAACGCATCTGCAAAAAAAAATCAAAAAATTTATGCTCTTTATCCACTTAAAAAATCAACTTGATTTAGGCGAATTCTTTATTACGATTAGATATTAAATTATAGTATAGTATAAATCCCGCAAGTATTTGCATAAATGTGTTTTGTCACTATAATTCCGTAATATGATCCGGAATTTTAATATGCATGAATCAAAAATTCCATCAAGAAAATATTGAACATCTAAATTCTTCATGTAACTCATCAAAATATGTAAGAGATTTTTTTAGTGTAATCGTACCAGCGGAAGGCATCCTTTTGAATATGATGGAGCAAAAAATGACACTGCGTAATAACAAGCACAACCTCGTCTATTAACCAAAAATGGTTGAGTAAGGACAATAAACTTGTCAAGAGGGATGATTCATTCCAGCAGGAATGAGAATAAAGCTCCAATTTCTTTTAATGAGATTCAATTGGTAAGTATTTCACAGGGAAAGACGGTCTCACAGTTCCCTCAAGATTATGCAGCTAGAGCAAGCTAGGCAACAAACATTATAAGGTCTTCAATGAACCAAATGCACACTTCATCATTTTTCTACAAATCGTTCAAAATGAAGCAAGGCAAGGGTGTTAGGGAAAAACACTTGCTTGACTAGACACCCAAAGCGATGTTGCACAATGATTCTTTTAAAAAGCTCAAATCCGCGTATGAAATGTGTTGATGAGTAAAATGAACCTTAAAGAAATTGACTCGTACGTCAGAGATATTATTTTGCTGTCACATCACTCACTTCTTACATGTAGGGGGAGTATACGAAAAAACTCAAGAAACAAGAACTTGTTCCATATTTCCCTACAATTTTTATAAGGAACAGCATAAATAAATCAAAAATTCAACTTGAGACTCTAAAAAAATACCCCAATCAAAACTTGATGCTGATTATCACAATCACCAATAAGTGTCCGATTACAATTCATAATCCTCATCAAGGCAATTACTCGTGTTAAAAACTAAGGGGAATGATATGCAGAATAAAAAAAGCGGAGAGATATTACACACCTCACCTAATGCGAAGAGAGACAAATGTACACTAGTCAATCAAGAGTAAAGTTAGTACTCCATAAAAGCCCTCCTCCGCGACAATAATGAGAAGAAATAATGTAACGACTGAAGAAGTTCACGGTGGCTCTGATGTACTTCATCGTGAGAGATGATGATCTTGACCAGAATAAGGATTTACAAGGAGCAGCAGTACATTCAAGGTAGAAAGGATGAGCCTATCATTCTCTACGTTCGTTTCATCAGCAACATCGATGAAATCACCTTCTCTGAGGGAGTAAAGGTAAGCCATGGATCAACTCCAATAATCATGGTGGTGATGATGATGCGAGCAACATCTAAACATGTGTTATTTCTCAGGTAAGTATGCAGGAGTTTGAGTACACAATTTTTAAAGTCTTCTGAAAAATGTATGACCATAGTTTGCTTTCATAATGTTAAATCATATTGACACCTTCTCTCAGTTTAATCGTGGAACAGTTATACAGAATCAATTTTATACTAAAGAATGTACGTGCTGTACCAGCATTTTACTTTAAGTAGTTTTCATTACTTCAATTCACTTTTATATCGCTTAGATTTGGTTGGGGATGCGACAACATATAAGTATAAGTTTTTGCTAGCCTCATCTTTCAATCGACTTGAGAATATGTAGTCAATATGTAGTGTTATTACTCAACGCTTACAAGGAATCTTTTTTCAGAAAATGTACTCAAGTCGTAGTTTATTGTGATAATGATCACATTTGCGAAATAAATATTTAGCACCGTTATATATGGTTCTGCGATGTACTTGTACGGCGGCGGAGAATATACAAAATGAGATTTTGATACGAATTATACCAATCTCATAAAAAACATCATCGTTTCTCAAACATGGTTGCGTGAAATGGCCTAACGAGCGAGACTTGATGGATTTTGAAATATGGGAACAATAATCCGCACCCAACTCCAATAAATTAAAAATGTGCGAAATGCAAATGAGCGGCTCTTTTCAAATCAAAGTGTCTTTCGACGCTAAAGATATTGACACCACGAGGCTTTCCTAAACTTATGAAATTACGCAGGCGTAAATAGGCACACACACATTCTCTTATGAGGCAAACTGCATTGCAAACTTCCATTTTGATTTTATACTTTTCCAAAAACAGATAGACTGATGGCAAAAAACTGTTAAAAACTGTAAAAGTCTCGAGAAGACACGGCTTGACAAAATATGAAGAAAAATATGCATAAAATTAGGGCCTTATCAATGACCCTTTTCAAGCTTTGGCATAAACAGATGGTTTACATTTAAATTGTTATAGCACTCAATGAATCAATTATACATATTTATACGTGCATGCATAGTTCATAGTTTGTATCGAAGATAAAATCAACTGTCAAAATGTAAAGATGCCACCAGAGTCGACTGAATGTCTAAAATATTAGATGTCTCCTCCCCTCCTATTTGCCTTAATCACTGTCATCATCATGAAGAATGATACAGTGCTTCTTATTGTAGGACTACCACTTCCAAAGTCCATTAGGTTATTTGAACTCATTAAGGAATGTACTTATCCATCGCATTTTTATGACTACCTGTTGGACATGCTTAAATGCTGCGTAATGTATTTCTTAGGCTATTTTGTACGTTAAAAAATCAACATAGCTGTCGCTTCTTACTGAAATAAAGTGCCTGTATGAAAAAGTCTCGTTTCGTTAGAGAATTAGCAATTTCCTGCTCTTGTTGTAAAAAATGAGGGTGGAACTTAAGCCTCAAGAGAATTTTCAGTGGAGTGTTCTGCATCCGTTGTAAATACCATGCAAAATCTATAATATTTACCCGAAAATCAGGGATTTTGCTAACAGATGAGTGTAAAAGTGGCATGGAATGCAGGCTAACTACCAAAGCGGACATCATTCTCTCATGAAATGATTCTCATAGGGAAGCCTTGAAATGACTCTTAGCGTAAAAGATGATTCCTTCTGATATGGTGACCAGGACCAAGACCACAAAAAAATGAAGCATAAAAGGTGAAAAAGTGAATAAAAAGTGAGGCGAGGTAAAAGTTGTGCGTGCGTACGTAACTTACATGTATATTCTCTAATCCAATTCACTACATAGGTGATCATGACTAACTTCTTTCTGGGAGGATGTGAGCTGAATGTTATTACAATTACCAGGCCAAAAAGCGAAAGCCGGTTTAGTTTTTTCATTATGCTATCGCATCATCCATCCCTCTCTCGCCTACCTCTTCTGCATCTATTAAGATCCCATAAACCCACATACCAACATTTAAACATTAGAAAACTGCTGACCAATGGAGCCTACACAGGAGGATTTTAAAACACAAATAAATACCAAATAGCCTTCACACTACATTTTATAAAAATATTATCCCCGTTTATACATATGCAATATAGTTTTACAATTGATGAATGACTCTACATTTATCACTACAGACCACCAAGAAAAGCCAAAAACTTTGTATGTCTCACGTTGTCCCAGTAAGTTTGATTTTCTACGCTTCCAAGATTAAATTAGCGGAGAAATACGATAGCGAATAAGCACCACTTAAGCAAATAGCACTTGCAATCAAGAAAGAAAACTTCAATGCATCCTTTTATTGTACATATATCATTAAATGATACGGTTAAAAATTCCAATTTTGATATTCCAGTAAGCCCATTGTAAGTACCTATAGGCGGAATGCAAAAAATGTAACGAGACAATCAGCTTGCTTCATAATTTATGTACACTTGCTACATATTTTTCTTACGTGAATTTAAATACTTTTTCACGAACGCCGAACGCTTGTAATATATTGTTCAACAAGCATATTATGGCCAGCATGACGCTTAAAAGATTCATTCACTACACGGTTTTCATCGTATTAATCATTACCATAGTAGTTTTTCATAATGAAGTCAAATCGGTATCATAAAGGCTTATACCTACATACATGTATATTCCAAATATTATGGAAGCTCAAAAACCTGGTATGTTTTCATTTTCTACGCAGGAGTCTTGGCCTAACCTTTTGCAAAGCCATTTTTTTAAAATTAACTCAAGCCAAGGCTAGAAGTCATAATCCGTCCTTTTTGACAGTGATGGTTGCCCAAAAGGATTGAGCTGCATAAACATGACATTGAAGTCAGTAATCACAGGTGTTAGATGTATATCCTATTTCATTTTTATAAGAACTAACTTTTTAGCTCTCCATCCATTTAATATGCACAAACCTCCTACTAATTCTATTTCCCTGGAGTTTAACAATAAAATAAAATATAAGAAACACAAAAGAGATCTTGAAAAGCCTACATTTTCTACGTTCACATTCCATGATTTATATGGTGCAGTGTACAAAAAAATTCGAGGGTGAAGGGATGTGTGCATATAAGTACTTTCTTCCAATGAAATGCCTCAAGTAACTGCTTTTTAATCACACATAAGTATTTGTCCAAAATGCTCACTGACTTATAAATTCAAACTTTGAAACGCCACATCATGTATCTACTATTTGACATTTTCGCAATCACGTAAAAAGTCATCAAGGAGGAGAAACCTGGTGAGTTTATTTCGCGCCATGAAACAATTGTAGGAGGCGTAATGGAGCGTATTGAAATCCACATTTTCGGTCGTTAATTTACGATGCGACATGCAATAAACATAAAAAGACTTTGGCAGGGGTATGAAATTAATGATTCCAGCAGATGAACCTAGTCAGGCGAGTTACATAACTTTTTTCGCTTCAAATAAAGACATAATACCACCACGCAAAGGCACAACAAGCAAGTAGGATAACGTAGAAGTAACCAAGATTTTAGCTTTAAATCTAATCCTGCTAAAAAAAATAACGATACACATACATGTGTACATTACATTAGCCAGCTACCTACGCAAGAGAAGAGAACACCCACTAAAACATGATAACAACAAACCTAATGACAAATAAATAAACCTTTAAGCACATCCATCCTAAACTGAATGATCAATGCCAAGAGAATCACTGATTCAAGGTCGACATTTAAAGTTACACGAGGGAAAAAATGCGCATAGTAAAAGACGCACACACATTTACCAAACCTAGTTGCACCAAACTTCAATCTCCTGTTCACTATTTATGTCTGAATATATACAACCATTCGTCTTACAATATGTCAGCAAGTATGATTTTAAATGATCCTTTGAGAAACTGACGGACACATTTTTTCCGAGTTAAGCTCCAATCGATTGATGGAATGGTGCGAGAAAAAAAAGTTATGTGATTAAATATGGAAATCCTTGGCGTTTTCTTAATAATTTATAGACTGCGTAGGTTTCTTTGGTGAGTTGATATGTTTGCTTGAAAAATAGTCCGTATTTTTTCCTAATCCATTTTCACTATGACACATATTTACACTAGTAAATCATTTACAAGCTGAAAAATTTTTGCTCCAAAATTCAAATCAAGCTATGGTTAATATTACGATTGCATATTTTTAGCATACTAAACGAATCAGTTGGATCGTCCAGATTCAGTAACGAGTTGTACATGCTACGTAGGTTTGAAGTTGTATGTTGCAGAAATACAAGACTTCATTTAAGGAGACTGAATGTCAGTTGGTAAATAATCTTCCTCTTGACTGACAAACCAAAATGATACTTTTAAGGTCAAGTGGAATGCAAAGTGTAAACCTGTGATTTTGCTGTTTCTTTATATTCACTCGTTTAGATCATAGATTTGATTCAACACATAACATATTTTAATTTGATTATTACGATAAATAATTTGGAATTTGATTTTAATTGTTTAGAGAATGAGAATGAAGCAAAGGTTTACAAATTTTTCGATTTTCCATTTAAAATCGCAAGTACGATGAGAATAAGTAAGTTAACATTTTTTTACCGAGATATCCTTCAAACTCTTGAGTTCTCTGCTGCCTACTCTCCGTCCGCGACGTAGGTGTGTGCAGAGGGCTGAACTTCGCACTCATTCTCGTTATATTGTAAGCACACTTCAATGCTAACTTGAGAGGTTAAAGATTTTTAGGGGAGCTTGCTGTTGTAAGCGAGGAATTGGTTGCGGCAATAAAGTTTTTCTCAATTTCACAATTCATTTGCCTTATGATAGTCTTATTTGTTTGAAGTCTCCACCAGCTAACTGCCAGCAACGATCTAAACTGATGTGGTCAAACTATAAAGAACAGCAACAAATAAATAGTAGTGCTGGGGGGAAATCAGACGGTTTTAGGTTTGATTAAACAATTAAATTACACAAAAGCAAAGTTTGGAAACTTCATTAAAGGACTGATAAAGCTGAACGTGTAGGTAAAACAAATGAACAAGATGAATTAAGTCGGAGCGCGAGCGTTAATTCCTAACAAAACCACGAACTACAGATACTGTCGGTTTCTCTTGATGTCATTCAATGTCAGCCTTTTGTACTTAAGAGACAAAGTCAAGGAAGATTTAGCTCAGAAGGTAATCTTGGCAGAAGGCTTAGGAGGAAAGAATCATATAGCGCATTGCATTCTTCCTTCTGTGCAACATTATATATTAAAAGGAAACAGCGCAAATAGTTTTCTCGTGTACAATCCTCCGTCGGTGATGAGAACAACTAATGTGATCATCATTTGAATATGAAGAAAATCAAAGAACTGCACCCAGTACTACTTTGTTTGCCATTGCCATTAACATCCGTGATACAAGTAGGTCGTAAAAGGAATGTCCAATATCGAATGCATAATTTTCTACAAACAGATATCACTCCCGAAGATGAACTTCCCGAACAGTTCTTCTTTGTTTCAGCTGTTAAGCATTTGATTCGACGTCTTTCCTATTTCAAGAATAATTTATTCTGGTACACACTTCACCGTAAGCAGTTTCTATAATCTGCATCCATAAGTGTGACATCTTTATCCTCCTTCACTCTCTGAGAGAATAAGTACTAACGTTTTTTTTTACAGTTACTTACACCAGTCACCCATTAGATACAAAAACCGTATGCTAATATTTGAAAAAGCAAACAAAACCTTGAACTATTTTTCGGATTCAATACCACTGTTGCACTTTTCCTTGCACATTTTTTTCTGTTTAGTTATTTTTGCGAATTACAAAAACGCGCAGATGTTAAACATTTTATTATTCCCGCATCTTGCACGGGTTTAGTAGTGTGGCTATATTCATGAACATTGATGAACTGAAACTAATTACAGTTTCCAACTTGAACCAGATAGAAATTATATGTAGCCAAAGAAAGTGTCAAGCGCAGTACGGAGTTGTAGGACTGTGTACACTTATGAAGCTGTGAATATGGCCACCAATGCATCTTTCAGTTCTTTCTCCAAAACTGGTCATCCCACCGAATATGTATCAAATAAATTGTAGCTACAGGAAGGTAACGATCACATGCTGAATGTAAATGTACTCCACACTTTATACATGCGACATGAAAAACATTATTCAATTTACTGGTGTTACTAACTCATCAGCTTATGAATAGGTTTGGTTGAGGGGACTGGTTGATTTACCTAATTTTTAGTTTAAGTTAATGATATGATCCTCAGTATAGATAAAAGATAACTGCAGTTTGTAAGTGAGTCTGCTAGTGTTTAAGGATTTCACAACGGAGAACGTGTAAAATTTCAGTGAATATAATCAGCAAATAGTTTTTAAAAAATTTAATCTCTGCTTTTATCAGTTGCAAATTAGATAAGATACTACGTAGCAAACGTCAAGACTTATGACACCTGTAAGAATATAAAATGCAAAAATGGATGCTAAAATACTGTGCAGAGTATGCTCTAGTACACTTTTAAATGGTAAACTAAGAAGCTTAAGATGAACCATTTTCAGTTTTTGTATGTACCTATAGCACATATTGAACACAAAGATATTTTATGTGATTCAGGGGAAATATGTTTTTGACTTTGCCAATCTTTCAACTCAGCAGGATGATGTCAGGGTGAGACTAAAATCCTGAAGTCGTTCCGTAATCCCATGTTGTTTAAGTACAGCCAGCCTAAAGGTACAAAATTACTTGCCTTCAATCCTCAAAAATAACCCTTCATGAGGAAAGTTTGCTTCCGCAAATGTTCGTTCCTTGTGCCTTCTGGTGCGCTTTGTAAAAGTATAATAAACTAGTCAACGATTTTCTTCTAATTATCTTCTCCATAATTTTTTGCAAGGAACAAGTACGAATATAACAAGCATGGTTTTTATCATCATCTGTCAGTCCCTGAAATCGCCTTGAATATGAGGCTTTAGCCATGGATTTTGTTTCAATTGGTGAGTACACCTGCTCATTTTCACGCTTACAATTAGGTAAATCTGTTTCTGAAGCCTAAGCATTTAACTAAGCTTTTTGGCAAGTATGAGAAATCAGGACATGAAAGAAATCACCCCACCTCCCTCACAGAATTATTTCGGATGGTTTAATAAACGTACTTTTTACTGACTATAATACCAGCACAAAAAAAGAGGGAACTAGAGCCAAGACAAGACATTCATTTCGAATGGAAGCATTTATTGTTCGTGATGCATATAATTTCAGCTTTCAGCAAACATGATAGCATATATTTACAATGCAAAAAATAAGGAGGAAGAAAAAGTTGAAAAGTAGCCCTCACACCATCACCACCAGCGCTATCCGGCCTTTCCTTTCATTTGGTATTCTTGACAAAACGCCAAATTCCTGTCGGAAATGGTCTACTTTCCGCAGCATTGATCTTCCTTCTTATTTGTCTTGCTATGTAACTACATTGTAGTTCTCAGTTAAATATTATTACCCTCTACATACATCTCCCACCAGGATTTTTTCATCGGTAGGCACAAACTTGGGTGTAGGAAACTTAATTTAATATTGGAAAAAAGTTTGAGTCAGCCGTACCGGGAAACCCCTTGGTTTTAGCTCTCTTCGACCATCATAATAATAATATTATGTATTCATACAACATGAATCTGACAGTCGCAACTTGATAAGCAAGGACTGCACGTAGGATCCTTTTTATTGTGCCATGGCACAAAAAAATGGCGACTTTTACCCCAAACTGACATTCAAAATATTGTTTTCACCAAGCGTCTCCCCCAGCAAAACCTCCAAATCATTGAATAATCATGATCATGATTATGAGAGCTGATCAAAATTCTGTTGAATTTTAGGCCTGCCTTGCATTGGAAGACTTAAATACAATAATCCGTTAGGTCGATTACGAATAGGAGTAACCAGATGAACGCCGAAAATTTTCTGAAGTAAAATTCACTTAAATTTATGTTAAATAAAAACATAAGATGGGCACGCTACTCTCAGATATTTGTTTTAGAGATGAAATAGATGGATTAAGGTTGAAAGAATATTACTGATTAAAGCCTTATGATAGCGTTTAACTTGTTGGCATAGTATTGTAAATGTTTTTAAGTTTATAAAAGTAATCACAAGAGGATAATAAAATAAGTCGTTTGTTTTGTTTAAAAGTTGTGACTCAATTTGTAATTTTATTTTTAGTTTGTTTGCAAAAGCCTTATCAGAGTGATTAAGAATAAGATGAAAAAGGAGGAAACATTTCTACATAAAGCATAAAGCACAAAGAGATAAACGTTTAACATGTTGGCATAGTATTGTAAATGTTTTTAAGTTTATAAAAGTAATCACAAGAAGATAATAAAATAAGTCGATTGTTCTGTGTAAAAGTTGTGACTCAATTTGTAATTTCATTTTTAGTTTGTTTGCAAAAGCCTTATCAGAGTGATTAGGAATAAGATGAAAAAGGAGGAAACATTTCTACATAAAGCATAAAGCACAAAGAGATAATAAATCATTCTCCAGCTGAAGAGCTCTGAAGATAACGTCATGCCTTGGAAGCAAGAGTTTAACATGCAAAAATATGCACCTTTGTGCAGTCGTAAAGATTTTAGATAAGCTAGGATCTTTGTAACTATTTACAAGGACAAATTAGTTTGTTATTGTTACTTGTATCATTGCATGTCTGTTGAATCAAGGTGGGACTTGTCGGTCATGGGACCTTCAAACTATAACTCAATTTTACTTCCTACAAGAACAAGTTTTTCAAAAACAAACTTGTCGAAAATGCTTTCGCATATGAAATTCTTTTTTTAAACTTTCTGCATCTTACACAAGCGTACAATAAACAGAGAAAAACATTGTAAAATACATTTGCTTTAAGTAATATTTCGATGTAAACTATTTTACGTTTTGATTTCAATGAGGTTTAACTTGGTTAACTGGGTCTTACTTTAAATTTCTTTTTCAATGTTCCATGGCCGACACTCACATCATTTCTTAACTGAAGGTGACACAAATGCGTAATTATGCATAAATCAAAGACTTATTTAAGCCTAAGCCTTCACTTTAAAATATTCACAGTTAAAAGTTTGTGATAATAAATGTCAATATTAATAGATTACTTATCATCCAATATTGACAGTCATTTATCTTTTTTTTGTTACCATCTTTTAAGATAAATTCGCCGAAACAATAAGTGCAAATTAATCAATAAACAATTTGAAAGTTACAGTTAGCCAACATGGGGCATACTCTTGGATATCTTGGACTCTCTGTTTTCTTAGTTACCATACCACCACCGAATTCTAGATTAAAAGATAATCAACGGAATAAAGTGATATATAAATTGCATTAGTATCCATGTTTTCAAACACCGAGTGGAAGAATTTAACTACCTAAAAACTTCCCAGCGTGTCAGGATAATTTAAAGTCGTTTTATGACCGTGGTCGTTATAAGATTCCATCCCATATTGATACACGTTGCGTTCAAGAATAAAACATAAATCATTCTGAGAGCCACAGACTTGGGTGAATCTAATAAGAAGAGGACTATGACTTATTGACAATGAAGTTAAATATTAGGCATGTAAATTCAATGTTTCGTTTCTTTGAATAGAGGCATAATTTGAATTCCTTGCTCTGAGCTAAAATATAACTGGAATTACAGATTACATGCTAGCTTATATACAAAGAAGTGATAGGTTTGTCGGACACTCGACAGATGGAAGAAAGAACTTGATATAACTTTAAAAAACAAAAATGATCTAAAATTAAACGTTATAACAGGCAAATTTACGAGTATATACGCTTGTTTAAGGAAACAAGCATTTCTACATCAAGAATGAAGGAACCTTTAAATTTATGTTTTGTGCTCCCCACAATATCACTGTTCAACAACACAATACGAATCAAGAAAAACAATACAGTAAATTATTTGTATGGAAAGT
>JAANSQ010002668.1:0-11461 GCA_036850885.1 Lepidocyrtinus dapeste
GTATTTTTATGGACGAATAAATAGCATCGAACAGAAACCTTCAAATACGTCAATTTGGTTTGGTCTGATGAATAAAACCATCTCTAATTCATGTCTACTCTGGAGGATGAAAGAAACAAGTGGGATTTTTCTACATGAGCCAATTTGTCAATGAGAAATGGTTCATGCGAGATACCACGGATTTATTGGAAGCATCTGCCTTTGACAATGAAAATTTTAGTGAAACTCTTAGAGTTTAGCTTAAATGATGATAAGTTCTGGTTCACAAAGTGAAAACATCACCACTCAATCTCTACGGTCATTTACCTGTGCGTGGAGTTGATTTTAGGTGAAACAAGCCCACTTGCCAAATCAAGTGGCAGTACCTGATTTAGAAAACTAGCGTCCTCCTTAAGAAACAAAGTTCTTCTTGATCTAGTAGATCATCAGAAAGTGTATAAAAATAGCTTAGTTTTGGTCTTGTGCTTATCATTCAATTGTGTAGTGATTGAGGTGCTGTATACTGATCCAAATTTGGATGTGGTGGCGTCGTCCTCCCTAGCTGCCGCCACTATTGAACTAAACAGCATTTTTACACGAAGCTCTCTAGACATCTAAATTACTCATCTCCTTAGTCAAAAGCTTCTGTACATTCAAATATCGAACCATGAATCAACCAGTGGAGGAACAATGGAAAAGCTGATCTATTGATCTTAAAAAACAAGTGGAAAATATGAGATGGGGAAAACGACTCAAGCCAAGCTCATTTTAAATTTATCTTTATGCAACGTCAAACCCCCAAGCGAAACTATAGTTTAGGAACAATAAACAAGAGACATTATGGAATCGTACCTGGGAATGTACATGACGAGAACGCCTAGCACTCGCTCAATCGAAGATTCGATCATTAAGGTAGAAAAAAAAGTCATTAAGAAGGAATTAAAGTGGATATTAGCTAAGGTTCACACATTCGAAAGGCTTATCGCATTCACCTCATCTCTCAAATAGTTTTCTATTTTGGTCTCGGGATTTCCATTTACAATTTTTATTGCGTATAAATGGTCTTGTTCATGCTCCTACATTAGCTTATGGATTGGATCACAGTCAAGATTATATAATTATTAGAACTGCACGTCTTGAACTCTCGTAGTTTCAGTTGAGTTTAGGTTCTATATGAGACCCAATCTTATTCACCTCTTCAAATCCTCCATCCTCCAACACAAAAACACGATAGTTTTCCTTGTAATGAAGAGCTCACAATGACTCATAAATCAAAATATATCGGGGATACCGCCCACACGCTTCATTCCAAAACTCCAAATTAAGACGAGAGAGAGGAAAAATCTCGCATGAATTAATTGCCTCACCTTCTGACTTGACATGGATTTCGTGAATTTTTCTGTAATTACCATAATAAATTGCCTCACCTTCTGACTTGACATGGATTTCGTGAATTTTTCTGTAATTATCATAATCACTCTTTTTTTATGCATGCAGTTCTAATCGGGAATGAAGAAATTGCCAAAATTAGATAATCATAATGTACCACAACCACAGTGGTTAATGCTGTAGGCCAAGAAGATATAAAGAAATACACTTTTACAGTACAAACTTGATCTACTAGGTTTTCGATAGGCTTTAATTACAAAATTAGTGTTGTCATACATAGCCTATACATACCTCCGCGCATAGATATTTTCATAAAGAAAATTAGTTTTTTTTTGATGTGCTGCCAATTTGCACTTATTCGCACTGTATAATCATCATTAAAATGCAATTTTTGTGCATTGAGTAGGCTGCATGGAGGCTGATGTCTTCAATTAGTACTGAATAGGCAAAGTCAGTCTTGTTTACTTTAAATCAAAATATATTATGTGTATGGTGAACAAAGCCAGGAAGGAAATGGAACTCATGATTTGGTCCCAGCCATTGTGTATGGTTATGGTTTATTTAACCCCCGCTTAAAAATGAATAAAAAATTAGGCTCGATCGTGTAAAAGAAGATGATGGATAAGAAAATTGTCGAGGAAAAAATGGGCATTGTTAAAAAGTTTAAACGGTGCTTTTTAAAAACATTGTTTTTAATGGGCCGTGACTAGGAGGATCCCACAAGTTTTTTTGAAAGTGTAGAGCAATATGATGAAAAGAATGATGCTAATAATAATAATGAATGGTTCATGTTGTTGATGATTTTGTTTTCTCTCTCTGGCGCATTCTTCCTTGTTGAGGTTTGACTCGTTTTGATAGCGAAAGGCTTTGTTTAGGCTGCATGACTGATATCCTTACATAAACGCATTTAGCTTGGAGTCAAGTCAGAGAGATGATATTATGGTGTATGGAGTATGGAGGAGGTGTGCATAGGTTTTGCAGGTGTTTTAGTTGACGGTACGTAGGCATCCACCTNACGTAGGCATCCACCTGTTTCAAATGTAACGTCTGCGTGATGTTGCATGTTTCACTATGCGTGTCATGGAGTTTGCTTCATGTTTAATAATAATTGTATTTTTATAAAGATGATTGATTTTTTTTAGATTTTGTGTTTATGAGCTTGTAGAGTTGAAGGAATTAAATATGAAGGCTCATGTTTTCTTTTCGCTCTTAGGCTCAGTTCCAACAAAAGCAGATGCAGGAGAAGGAAGCGAAGCTGTTACAAATGTTGGATAGTCAGCAACAGAAAGCGATGCAGAAAGCAGGTCTGAACGGAGTTCTCCCTTCGAACAGATATCAAACTAATATGAACAACGTTGCGAATAATAACAATCATAATTTACTGATGAATGGGAACTCTACTCCCGTGGCAAACGTTGGTGCTGGGAAGGTAAAAAAACGGAAATTGACAAGTTTGGAATCATTGTTGGGGTTAATTACTCAGAAAATTTTCTCTTTTTTGAAGGTACGCCAAATGTTCGAGGAGCGTAGACGACATGGCGGCACTCTCAGCAGTAGCAGCACAAACGGCCCGTCTAGAAACGGTGGACTCACAGGGATAGACAAAGGTCATCCTCTGGAACCTTTAGTAGTGACGGGTGGTAATTCCAATAATAAGAGTCGCTCATCCAGTAGCAAAAGTGACCCAGCCAATTACCCTACCACTAATGGTGGAATGCGAAACACTTACGTACCTCCAATGATGAAACCTGTGAATTTAGGATCTAACAATCGAGCCACTTCCTTAAACCGAGAGAGGAGTAGGGAGTCTCCAGCACCGACGCATACTAATAATAGCAATTATCATCCTCCACTCTCCAGCGCGAATAGTACAGCGAGCAATGGGAGCACTGGAGGGGCTAAGCCGTATCATCAAAGACAACAGAATAAGTCAAGTGCCAGCCATCCACCACCTCCTCCAGCACAAGAGAGTCTCCATGACTACGCTAATCCCTTACCCACAACAACAAAGTATTCCGACTATGCTCATGAACTGGAAAAGAGAGAAAATGCACTGGCAAATAAACTCAGGAAAACTCATATTTCTTCACCTGATGCTGCTCCGGAATATGCTTCCAGTGGAGGTGGGAGTAAATCCTCTTCGCCCATTCATAGATCTGTGACTAGCTCCCCAACTAGGCCTAACAGCAAGTCTCCTACGGCAATGGTAAGAAGCTCTATAAATACTTTTCCAGTTTTATTTCATGAACCCTCTGCAAAATGCAAAATTGCCTTCTTATGTTTCCTCCTAATTCTTCCATTTCTGCGGCGATAAAAAGAACGTGTTGTGTTTACTTCCGGATTCTATTTTTTGTGGGTAATTTGAGGCAAAACTTTCCTCTTTAGTTCTTTTCTCAATGAATCATTTGGACCTTTTCCCATTCAACTTTCTCACTTTCTTCCACTCATTTACCATTTTTTTCTGGAGGTAAATAGTTCACGCCAAAGTTTTTCATGAATTATGCAATAAGTCAATGTAGCAGGCGTGACGTAGCTGTAATAACTCTAGACTAAACAAACTTACTCGATTGGACTTGCTTCTCACTCACTGACTTTATACGAGTTCTACAGAATTTAATGGATACGAATCTCGGGTACATTGCACTCCCATAAAACTGCAACGTCCATTGAGTAGCTGGAATAGAATGCGGCAATTTATTAACCCCTTCATAATAATAAATCACTGACCTATATTCTAAGTAGGTAAAATCTGTCATTGTGCATTTTTTCTCAAGAATGTGAATTTGCACTTTGCAAGAGACAAGCTTAAAGCTTATACGTAATAATAACCTTTTATAGGATAACTATATGGAAAATTCGCAAAAAGTTGAGGAAGCCGGTAAAATAGATTACTTATACTATTGTAAATACGGAGAATAAATCAGTTCAGTTTTAAAATCGTCATAAAATGAAAGAATGTAATAATACAATATGAATATGACTAGCACATAACTTGCAAAGTTAAACGCCACAGGCAAAATCTAGCTGGGCATCTCCGTCATATCTGTAGAGAGGTTGGAGAATATCGGTTGAAGGACGCATTGACAGTCTTTAGATGTGATTAAAGGTATATATATTGTATAGTGTATCCTCAACTTTCATTTTCCAATGACCAATTTTTATGGATCATAAAATTAAATTAGGTGTTAATATTTTCTCCTTAATTCCATGTCTTAAACCAATACAAAAATTTTAATGGTCTTGATACCACTACCACTCATAAATATTTTTAGATGTTTTCAAGTTACCCGATATGAGTACTTAAAATCTTAAAATGCATTGCGCTTTATATACAATTTACACGTTATCGATCCTTTGTAAATACCTATGTTCGTGTTTGCTTATTAAACGATATTTTATGAACTTTTTAAGGATGTAAACTACTTAATTACTTTAGTTAAAGGTACAAATGGCAACATTGGAGCGTTAGGTGTATCTTACCTTTGCTAATTTCCTTCTCATCGTTAAACTTTATTGATTTCGATAACATCTTAGGTTCTAGATCACTCAATTCAATTAATTCACTCAATCATATCATTGGGTACTGTTTACCTAATTTTACACTCAAAACTAGACTATCTTACGTAGGATTGACGAAATATGTGATATTGCGCAAATAAATTATTCAACTAATCCATTTTACTCAAGGATATAAACATATTCTATAGGAATTCCTCCCTCCTCCTAAGAATATAAGGTAGATATGACTTTCTGATAAGCTAAATATTCTCTTATCTTCTAAGTGCATTCTTTTTTTATTCACTGAATTTACGACCTTTTAAATCAATTTTGATTTTCTTAAAAAAGTCTTTAGACTTGGGACAAGGTTTGTAAAAATTTCAAGTATCTCGTAAAACTTTAAATCGCAGTGATTATCATGATATTATGATAAATTGGGATTTTTTTTCTACCCTTCCATTTCCATATTACATAAATATTATATTTAACCTATATAACATGGCATAGAACAACCAACGAAACTAGCAGATTAAGAACTCGTGCTTTGTTTGCTTGAGCACCAAAGCGTTCAATTTAGAGAGAGCATCAGCAAAAGTGCGTGAATTTTTTTCATCACGAGAGTCTGCGTCTGCACACCCAACCAAGCTTAATCTTTAACAATGTTCGAGCTGAAACATGAGCGTTTTACAATTTCCTGTGGTGTTTAATTACCAATTTGAAGTGTACTACTGTTACGCATTTTCTGTTGATCTTTAACTTTCAACATTTTTATAGTGCGTGAACTCATGTACTCTCGTCTAAAAACTCAAGATGGAAAGTTTTTTTTTTTTTTTTTGAATGTACATAATTTTATTTTGATATTTTTTCGTCTACAATTTCGTTGTTTACATAATAAAACGTGTTGAGATGGTAGATTGAAAAGAGAGAAATAGGTCATTTCGATGGCATAACTGATGCTTCTTATCCGGCTACATTTATAAATATTCCACGAGATTTTCACGGTTTAGGGAGCAAACAAGAGAGGACAAAAAACAAAATAATTTGACAAGGGCCAAAACCTTAAGACATGATAAGTCTATCGTCTTCTAAACTGCCAGTATTTGTTATTGTCTTGTCAGCGATTCTGAAATTACATTTAGTTTTTTTTCTGGCTTATGTCATTTTTAATTAATTTTATGACGCAATCTAACTTCTCGCTTGAGTTTCTTGGAATGAAATGTATTATTTACGCAGCTTGTTTTTCTCGAAAATATAATTTTGATTAAAGTTGTTATATTCTGCCTATGCTTTTATTGTTTTGCTTGTTTTATTTCGTTAGAGCGCAACTGGAGCACGTAATGTTGGACGAACGTCAGTGTCAAGCGTTAGATCTGGTGGGTCTACTCCTGCAGTGAAAAAGGTTGAAGGAAATGACTTGATGATGAGAATGCAAAAAATATATACAGTTTCTGATTTATTGTTACTCCCTTGCGATTCACAGCAGGATCTTTTGTCAAAATCTAAAATTGTCTTTTTGTACCCATTTTATGTTGCATAGACTGGTGGAGGAGTCATTAAGAGCAAGCCAACTGCACCTCCACGCAGCACAGCGGGACCTCCGCCAGGACTGGAGGAGTGTAAGGTGTGTGGTCGTTACTTTGCTCCGGATCGAATTCAGAAACACGAACAGATTTGTAAAAAGACGACTACCAAGAAAAGGAAAGTGTTCGATCCAACTAAGATGCGTATGCAGGGCACCGAAGCGGAGCCTTACATTCGCGTAGTGTCTGGCAAAACTCATAAACCAGCCCCAGCACCAACGGTATCGGTAAATGTAAACTGAAGATATATTTATCTATTAAAATGCTTCAACTTCACAACAACAATTCTATAATTTTGCATATTTGTTTTCTAGACGAAGAAGGCGGATTGGCGTAAGAAGCATGAAGAATTTATCGCAACAATCCGCGCCGCAAAGGAGTACCAAGCACATGTTGCGCGCGGAGGAGACCCTAAAGATTTACCGCCACCTCCACCAACTGACACGTCGGATTATATCCAGTGTCCCTACTGTAACCGTAAATTTAGCGAAGGAGCAGCAGAAAGACACATCCCGAAATGCAAAAATATCAAGAGCAACAAGCGCTAAAACATTGGAACCACATTTAGCAGATTTAAAAACGGACTTGCAATATCAATTCCACTTTCGAGATAAATGGAACGATTTGTCATGTAATATTTTTATGGATTTGATTTGACTTAGGTTGGATTTGTAATGAAAATGAAGATTACGAGATGATAACTATACCCCAAGGATGTTTTATTTCAGTCATTTTTATCCAGAAGACATTTTAATTTTAACTGTCGATTTACATAAAAAAAATTTCGAGTCTTTCTTTCCTAAAATGTTTCACTTGAATCATAATGTATGACTGTTTGATTGATAAAGATGGTATTACCACTGAATAACTTTGATTAATTTAACTCTCCTCCAGTACACAACTTAAGTATTTGAAAGTGTATATTGTACATCCTTGCTCCTTTTCATTCCTAACATAAAATATTTTTGTGTACTTGAACTTGTAAGATAAGATGAAACTGACAAAAGATGTGGTGATAATATGCTTTACAAGGGAGCTCTAATGTTACCTACCTAAACGAATATAGTTTTCGGAAGACTAAAACCTATTACATTATTAGGTTATTTACGTAATTCATTCTACAGGTCTTTAATATGTATTTTAATCATAAATCTTAATACCGTCCGTATCAAAAATTAACATCGGAAAAAGTCGCGTAAGCAGTGAACAGGCTAAATTAACTAGGATTACTACTGACATGCAGCAACTAAAACAACAGCGAAGTTTATTTTAAAAATTTATGAACTATGTAATTTAAAAACATACCGCATATGTGGAAAACATCTGGAAGCGAGTGTGAAAAATGGTGGGAATATTTGAAATATGTGTGAAAAATATAGAGGAACAAGATACTCATGGAACAATTTTTGTTTTAACATTCCACTGAAAAAACATACTTTGATATTGAAGAAATAAAAGCTAGAAAAGGTGTACATTTTGAAGATATATTGGGATGATTATTTTTTTAATGGAGCTATTCATGGCGAACTCCTTGGGTTAAAGTTCATACTTTCAATTGCTAAGTGTCTGAAATTGAGAAGGGTCTGCCGACGCTCTTTGAATGAGTTGCTAAGGTTGAGATTAAATAGATAAAATAGAAAATATCTAGAAGAGAATGAAGTCCAATCCAGGAAGGTGAATTTGGAACCTTGAAACCGATTTGATTAGAAAACTTTTTTGCTACTCTTTCCTCAATGGAATCTCCAAAGACAGAGAGTAATTAGGAGGAAATGGGGAAAAAGGTTAATTCTAGCAAAAAGCTGCAAAAGACACCCTCTGCAGCCATATCCGTACCTACTACTCGTCAGCAATCGACGCGTAGCGTAATTTTGAAAACAAGAAGTGGTTCTTACGCAGCAGTATCCCAGTATGGAACTGAAACCGGTTCCGAAACGGATGAAACTGCGTCTATGCAGTACAGTTTAAAAACACTCGCAAATACGGCTAGTACTAAAAGTAAAAGGAATAGTAAAACCGATAGCTTAGATGATATAGACCTGGAAAAGAAGGTACTTGATAAAAATATGACCTATGACCTGTTGAATCTGGGAACGATTAGTAAATTAAAATATTTTCGTAGCCATCACCAGTGAGAGCGCCCCTTCCGAGATTGACCGAAGCAGAATATAGGTTCTTTAGGAAGGTAGAGAAAGGTGATTTGGAGAAAGTGGAGAAAATATTGGAAGATGGGAGCATAAATATTAATAAGACTAACCGCGAGGTAATGAATTATTAAATATAGGCTCCATTTAAGCCGAGACCAATTTAAATAATTTCATATAATGATATTTTAGGGATACACGGTCTTGCATGTGGCAGTACGTAGACAAGACGAGCCTATGGTGAAACTCTTATTGACTCGAAAGGACATTTTTATTTACGACAATATCCTTCATGCCGTCCGCGAAGAAAATATTTCGTTAACTAATATCCTCCTGGAGGCTTACGACTTGAAAGAGCACGAAGAGAATCAATTCCCAACTGACTCTCCCTCACAAGCTATTTCAGCTACAGAAAGTAAACCGGTAGTAGTAACGGACCCTTTAGGATCCGGTATTCGGACAAGTGTCCATGTAAAAGTTCCCAAACAAAGTCCTCCCCCGACGAGGACAGTTTCAGCAAAGTCTAGAAGCAAAATGAGCACAATAGCTGATGATAACTATGACCCAGATCCCTTCGGACTGGACGTACCCTTTGACTCTGAATTTCATTCTGTGATCACCCCACTAATGTTGGCCGCTACTGTAGGCAATGCTGACCTCATGGATATATTTTATCAGAGAGGAGAACGTCTCGAGACTGAAAAGTTTTCACATAATATAAAATGCGAATGCGACATCTGCTCGAAACTAGAAGGTGACCATGATATGACGCGATCACACCAAAGATATCACTTGTTCAAAGCGATCACCACGCCCCAGTACATTTGCTTCATTGCTCGTAAAGAGAAGATTGACCCTATACAGTATTCATTTCACAAGATCATTAAGCTGCGTGAAGTAAGCGAGAAGGATGATGTCTTCTTTAAGCAATACGAGGAGCCTTTAGAACAGCTGGAGGAATTCATTTCCAAGATGGCGGAGCTTTGCAGAACTTCCCGGGAAGCTGAAGTATTCATGAGTCCAAAAGATTCAGAAACTGAACATCTTCCGCATTTATACCCCAGACTGTGGTATTCAGTAGGCCATGACCTAAAGAAGCTTGTTACTAGCCCAAACATACAAAACGTTAGAGCAATTCATTGAATGATAAGATTTTTAAAAGTAACAGTTCTAATTTTAATGGAGGGGTTATTTTTAGTTGGTGTACAAAACCTGGGCGTCAGACGACTGGCCCGAGTGGGATACCTACGGGGAAAAGTCTCGCTTTATACAGGCCTTTACGCGGATGATCTTTCCAATCGGGATATTATACAATTTCTTCTCTCCAAAAGGAAAAGCAAACGGTTGGACTTCTCCTTTAAGTAGGTTTTTTAATTACTTAGGATGCTACTTTTACTTCCTGGGATATCTCGCTTTCCAAACTTCGTTCCCATACCAGAGGTGTAATGATGACCCACGCAAACCCAAGTACCAAATTGAAGATAAGGATTGCTCAGAGCGTGGCCCACCGAACATTGGAACCGAATGGTTGATGATAGTCTATGTACTGGGCTTCATCATTTCCCTCTTGAAACGGCAAAGTGTTTCCTGGTTCTGGCGAATGAATTGGAATTGGTTCGAGCTGGCAATGGTCATATCCTTAATGTTGGTGTTAGCCTGTTGGGTATGGGCATATGTGTGGACAATGATGCCAGAAAATGAAGATCTGATTTTTGCTACGGAGCGTCTCATGTGGCCCCATAATTGTCCAGAGATTTTGGCAGAATGTTTCTTAGCTCTGTCTTGTCTTTTCGCGTTTGGAAGAGTATTAAGATTCGTGCAGGTGTTTCCCACCATTGGACCTTTACAGGTGGCGGTGGGTACACAAATAGTGGCATTTTTAAGCACCTGCTGCATTTTAGGAGTCTTTATCTTCTCAGCGGCTTCCGGTATGTAGAATTAAAATCTAAGAAGAAACTAGGAAGAAATTAGAGAAACATTCTAAGACAATAGCATTCTAATTTCACTTATATAGGTCTACTAGCGATCTATACTCCATATAAAGGTTATGAGGGTATCGATGAGGAGGGTAAACGAAAAACTCAGGATGAAGGCTTCACTGATTTATGGCTTACAATTCAAAACCTCTTTTGGCACCTTCATGGAATGGGTGAAGGACACGGAATGGGAAAACTGCTACAGTGGGACATTTCAGGTTCAGAGGAAAACGGCACGCTGGAACTGAACGAACATACCTTAACGGTAATAACGGGAACTGGAATATATGGCTTCTACCACTTTGTCTGTCATATGATGATGTGGTCCATGCTTACCGCCTACTTTGCCAATACCATTTCTGATATCCAGGACGATGTAGACATGTATTGGAAGTTTAGTAGAACAGAATTATTCCTGACATTTATTAATGACACAGTGCTACCTCCACCTTTCAACTGTATCCCTACCGTAAGAACCCTAAAATTGGTACTGACCGGAAGAATCTGTAAATTACTTATGCGGAAGGAGGATCCCAGGTGCATGTGTTCTCTGAGACAATGCTGTTACGTGACCCAGAGTAAAAAGAAGGATCGCTGGAAGCAACTCATGAAAGAATACAGGAAACTCATTGTGGAGCTCATGTTACGCTACAGTAACTTCAAGGAAGATGAAGGTGAGGAGGAGAAAGCGACTCGAGATGATTTTGTAGAAATTGGAGAGGAACTAGATGAAATCATTGCTATCCTAGGGAAAATGAAGAAAGGTTCTAGTGTTGGCGCAGATGAAGACGAAGATGATGGGAATGAAAGCCCATCACCTCCACCCTCACGATCAGGCGGAGCCGTAAGTGGAAAGTGGGATGTTCCCAAGAGCAGGTTGGAGTTCTATGGATCTGAG
>JAANSQ010002669.1:0-11460 GCA_036850885.1 Lepidocyrtinus dapeste
CACTGAGGTAACTTTTTCCCTTGCCATTCCAACCGCTGTAGTTTTTAGTTTGGTAACAAAATTGGACAAATTCTTTACATTCGCGCCTCAAGTAATTGTCCGGGTGAAAGCGGATTTGCTGGGCTGGAACCACAGATATTATTGAAAACGTTTCTTCTTCAATGCAACAATAACTGAAAATTCCTTAAATGCAAGGTTATTTCTCTAGAACAGTATTCCTAAATTATGGAAATAGCCGAAGAGAGGAAAAAGTCCAACAAAGGAAAAAATTCAGGAAAAGTCCATAAAATCGATGAACAACCTAGATATGATTTTACCCCTAACAAATTTTTCACTACGGCGGGGACTTCGATATGCGGCTAGGAAAATTGTTTGTTGACGTTAGCTTGTTGTGTAGCTGGTTGAAGTTGTTTATCATCTTGATACTAACCATTTCAAACAGTTTGTGAATTTAAGGGTTTAGTTAGTCAGTCACAATTTAACTAATCTACAGAACTTAAAAAATTTTGGTCAAGATTCTAGCTATTGTCATCTTTGTATTCTAGTAGCATTCTTTGATTGAATTAGCGTTTAGTTAAGCCATCATGAGTAAGGCACATCCTCCAGAACTTAAAAAGTAAGAAAGATTTAGAATGCTAACTTAAATATAATATAATATGGTAAACTGATTGAATATGTTTGGAAAATTTTGTAAATGATGAAATTTATTATCCTGTTTTTGTTTGGGATCCAATAGATTGATGGACAAGCGTCTTGCAAGTGAGTTTACTAAATTTTGTTCGTGGGATTGTTTATAAAACTTACAGCTTCAATATTGATAACCGTCTCCTAATTTTTTAGTGAAACTGAACGGTGGTCGCCAGATCAACGGAATCCTGCGTGGATTCGATCCATTTATGAATATTGTCCTGGACGACACGATCGAGGACTGTAAAGATGGATCAAAGAATAACATTGGGATGGTGGTAAGTGCATTACGGTTTTGGTATAATTATGATAACCTATGAATTCTATACCTATTATCGTCTTTAGCCTGTACCAATATTTTTTAAAAATTTTGTAGGTGATTCGAGGAAACAGTATCATCATGATGGAGGCACTGGAAAGGGTGACATCGTGAAAACCGAAGTAGGATAATGATACAGGTATAATGCCTGTTTACCCTATAGGTTTTAATTTTCACGATTTATGAATTCAACGCATTGCTTAATATGACAAGCTGTAAAGAAAAATAACCTTTTCGTTTCTTATCCTTCTTCGTATTCTTTGATTGTTCCAATTTCATTACCTCCGTATGATTTTTTAAAAAATATATGAAAAATGATGAAATAAAGTGTCAATTATTCATTTGAATTATTCAGTCGCTTATCATAGAAAGTGTATTTTGTTTTATTTTTTTACATGATAATAATTTTAATTTAACTCACAGAATTATAAAAATGAGCCATGTCAAGTCATAATTTTTATCATAGAATCTGAGATTGAGGAAAATAGGTATTTTTTGTTTAGACAGTCTATAACATGTTGGAACCTTACATTAAACATCTTCACTAAAATCAGAACAAATTATTAATTATCAACAAAATTTCGTGAGGAACCTACTTTAAGCTTAAGAGGAAAACGGACACAACAGAAAAAGCGTGTTTACTGCATGTCCTACTATAGCAAAGTTATCCTTGATGCATATAAATAACTGAAAAAACATAATTAATATTTCTCGATTAACTTGTAATATTGTATTTCGTAAAGGTTAAAATAATTCGCTTGTACCTGTATTACTAAATGCATTATAATTATCATTAATATTCAGCTTAGATTTTAATTAATACCTTTTAGTCTTAATCACGAAAAAATATTTTAAATTATGGTAAAATTCTGACTAGGTATTTAGACACGTTATCTTAAATCTTTTAATATTGCTTAATTTTTTTAGTAAATTCTGAAAAACCATATAAAAGTGAATTTAATCTACTACGCTTCCAATTAAATTCCAATTAAAAAATGAACAGAATTATGAACCATTAGTCAGACTGAACCAACTTAAATTTATCTTGTTCTAGATATTGTGGGCAGTGGAGATATTAATATATATGTGTTTTTTATAAACCTACTTCTTTTTATATGTTCTACAATTACATAGTTCAGTTCAGCCATGGATGGGATGCCTATCAATCTAAACAAAACTGCATTTAACTATAGTAACTAATGAATATGTCACGTCGCATCAACTTTAGGGATTGGATTGGACCATCTCTGATCTGATCATTTAGAATGAATTGAGGAAATAGGAAATACATTTCCGAAAAAATTTCCTATCACAGAAAAACTCATGGAAAAATAAAATCTGTGATGATGTTTTTAGATAAGAACGAATTATCAATAAATTGGTCAGAATATAGAATTCTCCAGACTGAGTGTAGGTGGTATGGTGAAAGTAGGTATTTTGTAGGTAGAACTTATGTGAGATATAGTTTGGGGAAGCAGAAGCAAAATTTTCAGCTTATTTTCTGCGGCCAACCAATCTTTGCGTCGACTCGCTTGTAGGCTAATGCTGCCGTTGAATCTCCCACAGACGTTGAAACCAGGTCGCAGTCCACGCATGTTTTCTCTGAATTAAAGACACAATTACACTTTGTCAAAATCTGCAGATTAGCCACACAAAGATTAATTTCATGGTTTTGATTATTACCTTCACCGTCTTTAATTTTTACGAGGACATAGTCCGTCGGGTTAGTTATTCCCAGTTTGGACGCGACCATTTTTGCCACTTCTTTATTTGTGGTGGATTCTCTAACAGGAACGACTTTCCTGAGGTGGTAGGAACAAGAACATTTATTAAAAAATATATACGATTTTAACCCCGTGCGTCAAAAGGTTTTCATATTTCGTACCTAATCAAAGTCCCATTTCTTTCATCTGGAACAATGACGCGGACAGATGTAAGCGTTGAATAACCTTTGGTGGTGTTACCCTTGCACCTCAACCCAGAAACTCCAGATTGCAGTAGGGACAAACTGTAATTGTTGGTCTCGGCCAAAGCATGAGGTAGGAGTCCTAATGTAAAGGTAGCAAAATTACACGTGAAAATGTATGATGTTTGGAAAGAGTTAAAAAAAATAATTAGGTATTATGGTAGATTCTCAACTGTATCCCCTTACCTATCATGTAATTTACATTCGATGGTAAGCTTGGAGCAGCAACCGCACCGAGCATCTCCGTCAATAAAGGTAAGAAAGATTCTGATGAATAATTTTCTAAATCTTGAACCTGTAATATAAAGCAATTTTTGAAAAATTAAATTAAAGTGAACAAGAAAACAATTTATCGCTTTTTATGCTAGTATGATTTTATACCTGACACACGAATTCGTTCCACTTGTCAAGTTTTTTTATGGGTGACACAGACTCCTCAAAGCCAGCGTAAATAGTTTTTAGCTTTTCGAAGCCGCCTTTGCTCTGTTGATCCAACGTGAAATACTTGAAATCCATGTTAGTCTGATCATGGAACGTGAGAGGCTCTTGAGTTTTGACGAGATACGTATCTATCAGACTCCTTACATGGAGATTCAATGGAGATATAACTAAATCTACAAAAACTTCTTCCAAGATCGAGTCTATGTTGAGAAACTCTGAATCATTCAATAATTCCGTCTGCCTCTTGATCTCTCCTCGTAAATCTGTCGTTTCCGGGCTAATCCCAACCAGAAAATTCTTCATCCCTGATATAAACTGGCGTATGTTACGCATTACCTTCTGTAAAAAAAAATTATAGCACAGACGTTACAAGAAATTCATGTAGCACGGTAACATGGTTCGGTAAGTAGGTATTCATTTTCTCCATTTTTAGCCCATTAAAAAATCATGAATATGGTTATACTCTCGACTTACGTTAGGATCTTGCGATTTTGCAGATATGGTACATGAAATGAAACTCTTCAGGGTCGGTCCAAACACACCATCTTCTCTGGATGCCATTTTCCTTACAACATTGATGACAGCTTTTCCTGCTTTATCTACATTCCCGCTCACTTCCAATATTTTAGAGACCTAAATGTACCGTAACGGAGGCGTTCATTAGCACTACGAATTTATTGATTTGATTCTGCCAGGTGGCTCAGCATTTCAATTATTTTGCAGAACTTTTACTATTAGTTAGTCTTACCCTTTGCTTAGAATCTGTATTTCCTGAAGGTACAGACAACTGAGAAACACGTTTCTCGTTCAGGTTTCGCGTCTTCTCGAAACTATTCTCTAGCATTTGCAACGAATCAAGTTGTTGCGTTGATTCAGATACAAGCCGCAATAAGTGTTCCCACTTTGAAGAATCCCACGGAGCGGAAATCTTTTCTGGAACTTCACCATCTAGGTGACCATCATCGCTAGATTCATCCTCGGTTCTCTGGACCTCCAAATTATCGTATCGGGAGAAACGATGAAGGTTATTATTGCTGCCGTCATAATCACTTTGATTATTATTTACAGAGTTCAGCGAGCTTTCGGTGTGGCTAACGCCGCTGTAATTATCACCAGAATGATGGTCTCCTATCGGAATCCCATCTGGGTTGAATGGGGAATTTGGAGGAGTAAGAACTGGAAACTTTGCAGTTCCCTCTTTTGCGTCCCTTTCCCCCTCCTTCTGCCACATTACAAACTCCCAGGAGTTATCTACCCTCCATGACTGGTTGTGGGATACCTCTAGGACACTAGAGTCATTTCCTTGCTTCAAGTCTGGATTTGCAAGGGGCACAAAAGCTGTATAAATGAAATAACAAAAAAAATCTGCCTAGTGACATAACTTTCATAGTTTTCTGGACAATAAAGCTATTTTTTAGTCATTACCCGACTCGTGTTTCTTTTGCCTCTGTGTATCATTAATTCTTTCCTCCTCCGTCCCCATCGGATCTGGCACAGTCATTAGGAGTTTCTTAACATTTGAACTATACAAATTATCTACACTGCCACAGGTGTGGCCTTTTGCATTGTTCCAGTTATTTTTCTCCTCCATGGCTTGGCGATCAGCAATCAACTCACTTGCAACGGCTGCCACATTTGTTGTACTTTTCCTACTTAGAATATGATTCTGGCTTGTACTAATACTTTGGTGGTAACTTTTTGTCAAAAGTTGTTGCTCCCTTTTCTCTTGTAGCCTCTTTTGTAACAACGCAATTTTTCCTTTGCCAGTTCCTACCGTTTCTATCCGGCTTTCATCCTCACTCAAGCCACCACTGCCATTTACACCACCACCGCCAAAATCTAGCTTCAAGAGTGATAATACTGGTTGTGACCAACGAATATTTGGTTCTGAATGTCGATGATTGCCAAATCTCCTAAATGCAATGGAATCAACTGGTTCCGAATATAGCCCAGGACTTTTCTTATTACCCTCCGCGTCGACCGCACTGATTACACTATTGCGATTATTCTCTGAATCCTCTCCAACGCCAACTTTGCTTCGTCTTTTCACACTAGTAACGTCTTTCGTGTCAGTTATATGTATTTGCACTTGACTTAGATGTTGACCATTCAAACTATGTCTATTATTTTGAGCATTTTTGTTCTCCACAAGGCGGTCTTCATCTTCCGACTGAGCGGTGTTGGGCGACTGAAGCTGTCCTTGGTTATTATTCTTACTCCTTAGTACATTAGCACAAGTGTCTAAATCAGAGGCCAGCGACGAAGCTATTAAATCTGGCTTAAACGTTGACAATCTAGGCGTCTGCGCTCGTTCATGGGGCGACCAGATATCCTCATAATCACTTGCCTTGTCGTCGTAAATAGTTTTCGTCTATGAAAAACCCATCAACAATTATTTTTACATAATGCTAAAAGCCATGACCTGTCTGACCTCGTCTTTCATCAACTTCTTTTATTAAAATGCAAGTAAGTTTCTGCAAAATATAATAAGCGTTTATTCAACGAAAGCATACATGTGAATCCGGCTATACAGCCATGCAAAAGAAAGAAGAAGGAAATCTCATTTCGCATTCTCATTTTACTAAAAAAAAAGGCTGGCACGACATTTCAATAAAAAACGAGAGATTTCAAACAGTATTTTTTTCTCCATGTGTGAAGTCTTAACTAAATTGATAGGGAAGGCTGTCAACATTTATGTAGTAATAACCTCCCAAACAAAGCATGGCATGAATTAGTTGGCGCATTATTGTAATTGTATTTTATTTAGACAAAGAGGCTGTGTAGCGAAAAAAAGAGAAAACACGCGTAAAGGATCCCTACACTCTTGGATTATTAATACCTAGCTGTCAGGACAGATTCAAAAAGGACCACAAGCTTAACCGCACCGTCTCCAAGTTCTATGGAGGGAGTAGAGCATAGCAGGGAAAAGTCATATTATATTTACAGTTTACAACGAATACGTAAGCCACTATCCAGTTTGCCCCAGAGACCCATAAATATTTCTAAACATTGTCACACTCATTTCATTTCATGCTCTCCAGCGACACAGATTAATGGCAAAAGAGGGCTTGTATCGTGGATGGTAGTCCATAAGACTCAAGAAACAGAATTAAAGTAGGATTAGGGTAAAAAGGGAAAAAGTCAAGTGCGGAAGAGCCACCGCTTTAACTAACAGAGACAGGAAGAGCTGTACAAAAGCTCCTGTGTTCTTCTCTTCCGCAATAAAAGACAGTTGGCTATTTGTTACTCAAGCATGAAGCCAGTGGTTTGTGCGGGAAACAGGAAAGAACCTTTAAAAACTTTGTACTGCTTTTTAACAGACGGATATCAATACCGTTAAGCCTATCTCATACTATCTGTCTGACCCACTTTCACTTTTATGAAACACAAAAAGTAAAAGTACGAAACATGGGAACGGGGGATGTGGGCAAAGTGAAATATTTTTTGTTTCACCCACGCTAAATTACTAACAAGTCAAGTAAAGTACGTTGGCATTTAATGGAGGAGAAAAGTTGTAGAATTTTATTAAATCTTCCAACTCCACCACCAGCCACTGTACCCTACCCTCTTTACTTGAACTTGCTTTTTTATTAGTGGATAAAGATAAAAAAAAAAGTGCTAAATTATAACCTAAACTGGCAAAACCCGAAGCTTTGTTGAATCTCAAGCGTTTTACTAACTTAAACATTATGCCCAGACTAAAGACATTTTTTAAAGCAAACTTGAACATAAAGTGCGGAAAGCTAGAGCACTACATCATACAAGACAAGCGATTCGATTAAAGATTCATGCGGAAGGCTAAAACTTACAATTATGTATTTGGCTCATGCTCTTTATAAATTTCAGGTGCATGCTTTCCTTTCCAGCGTGATCTTTTTTTGTCAAAATATACGAACACAATAGACAGAACCCATGCAAATTTTAGAGAAGAACAAGTGCAATATGTCACTTTCATTTACACTATACCAGATATTCAAAAGGTTTATACTATAACACTATAAGTCATACTATACCAGGGCGTAAGCACATTCGATAATTTAACTGTAGGCGTGAGAAGACCATATTACCGGTATTGAAAAATAAGCTGGAAAAGCAAACTTCTTAAGTAAAACAGGTACGTAAAATGGCAGAACACGAAGTTCGCGCAAGTTTTTTTATGCTTGTTTTACATCAATAGAATTACATTTCTCGTGTGGGTAATGCATATTACAATTTACTCCCTGGCCAATAATACCTTCTACGTGCGAAACAAGTGAAATATTGAACATGCCAAAGAATCATATCACATTTCTATTGTAAATTACAAGCATATGTAGTAGCGGTAACGTACAAAGTTTTCTTTCCTTACGCCTTTGAATAAATCTAAAATCTCGGTATCCTTGTAATGAATGGATTCTGCTTTGTTTCCGCCAGAATTTCGTTTCTTCTTTTTCCCAGGACGACTACTTTTTTCACTAAAAGTTGATTGCACTTCCGACGGTGTGGACTGAATAGAGGATGGTAGTGACAATGGAGTCAGCAATGCAGAACGCGACCATCTTGGAGGAACTGGAGGAGGTGTACAAGTTGCCCCTATTCCTCCACCGACTAAACTTGCGTTACAGTTTCCAAGCTCTAGCGTAGTTGGTCGGCACGGCCTGAAGGAAAACAACCGTAGCAAGAAAGAATGAGTATCTTGAGGCAAATCAAATTCGAATAGAACAATATTTTCAACCTTTTTCTTCTCCTTTGATCATTAAACACAAAAGTAATGTGACCTCAATTCGGAATCTATGGAGTAATCGAGCTATACACAAAACCCTGTCTTTAATGGTGCAATAGGACTCGTAAAAGGCATTCACTCAGCCAAACAAAACGTGAGCATGAGTAATTTTACTAAAGCACTCCAAGTAAAAGTGGGATTTTGGATTGTTCACCTCACTAAATTTTACTAACATTAAAGAAAACCAGAAGACAAAAAGTCTTGCATGTTAAATACTATTAGTAATTTTTATTTTTCTACACTCTTCAGCGTCAGTGATACGCTGTATTGCTAAACTATGCGTAAAAAGAAGAATGCTCTCCTCTAGGGAGTATGAGACTACGCAACTACTACTTCTCTGATTTGACAAGTAATGAGCATTCTTATCATCATCTCACCTTATCACAGCAAACTCAAGTAAACCGTAGACACGCTAAAGATCCAGACCACACTATTCGTTCCACTTTTAGCATTCCAAATTTAGCCAAATAAAACTCTTTTTCTAGTATCGTTTACATAACTTTTTTTTCTCTCGTTTACTCTCTGGGCTCCTCTCAATGCAAATGAAATGAACAAGGCAATCTGCATAAAGCTTCTAAACTTAATTTGGGAAAAGCTGTAATACCAAGAGAGTTGCAAGAAAATACAGTCATATTGACTAACTGAACCATATTTATATTCTTAACGCAGCAGGAAAAACGCATTGCACAATTTTTCTGCGTGTAGGTTTACGAGCAAAAAAACCGTTACAGAATGTATTGGTCATACATGATTTATTGCACAGTAAACTTATATGATTCGTAACTTGCGTAGTATCATCTTCATCATCATCAAACAATATAGAAACAGAACTTACGATTAGTAAGTTGGTATAAGTATCGCAAATGCACCATCCATATAATTTTCTGACTTCTTTGGCATATTATAACTTGACTTACTCATAAAAACTGTTTTGTGTGGCGAGAACACATTAATAAGGGAGAATATTTAAAGAAAAAAAAGGCAAAGGATTTGTTTAATAACACACTTACTTTCTTGTACCGTCACATAGGCTATTTTGACTCGAGCTGGAATGACTTTCGAGACCAGACGACAAAAAGTTTTTGTTTACTTCTATATCCGAGGGGCTGCTTAGCTCTTTCCCACTTCCGCTTGTCGAGTGAGTCCAAAATTCTACAAAATTAGACAAAATGTAAAAATTCACTGGAAAATTAAACAGTCTCATGTAAAATTCATACCAGGCAGACAGACAATGATAAACAAGGCTTATTCATTAATACTGAATGGGTAGGAAAACGGTCATGGAGAAAAATTATATTGTATCAAATAATCTGAAGGTTACTCTCGGACATGTAATAATTAATTAAAATAATAAAGCTCCATGATTCATTCATTATTATTCGGCATTCCTTGAAATTATTGTACAACTTTTAAGCTTGTTTCCTCTCTCTCTTTTCTCTACATGCCAATTAAATGCGAATGATCCAAAAATCTGTTCGTGCAAAGATAACAGAACAATACCCTTTTCTCCCTATTGTTCCACTCCTCAATCCAATGTAGAAATCGGTAAACAAAAAAAACTTTCATTTCACAGGTTTCTCCAGCTTTTCCATACAAAGCTACTTATCACTTACTTAATTCCTCACTGTAGAGCATTAATTCCGACTATGCTTCAGCACTGAAGCAGTTTATACCTCCCCTCTTCTCTCCATTATTTAGACATTTACAAGACCATTACACATTTATTAAAAGCGAACCTTTCGTTACTCCAACATTTTAAAAGAAGGGGTTCAAGCAAACAAAATGCTTTATAGGGACTGGGAAACGTATATTACAAAATCAGAATATCTGGGTAAGCTTATCATGAATGCCAATTAATGATACGGATGTGATGCATTAATAAATGTTTATGTAATCATTGTTTTACATGGGGTAGAAAACAACTAAGGCCAAGTTGGACGACTCGCTCATTAAATGCAAAATGCACATGCACGGATGGAGGATGATGATAAGGACCATGTAGAAAGACCGCGTTATTGTAGCAACACAAAATCACCATCATCTTCCTCTCAACCATTTTGTGTAAATAATGTTACTATTTTACCTAATTAATGAGTGCCCATAGGGGAATATAATTGAGATTTGAGAGGAAAGAGGGAACCAGAAAGAGAAGCAAAAGTTATACTCTTCTGGTGTGTGTATCACCATAACATTCCTTCTCTCCATGATTTTCCAAGCACCGCTCAAAATCAAAAGTTTATTCAGGCATGAGAAACTCAGATTGGAAAAGTGATGTTGCACGTACCTTGTCCGAGGAGTGCATAGGACCTCAGTTGCTGCCGCGAAATGGCCTCGGCAATCGCAGTGGGTACACGTAGGCAAACGGGTATTTCATCGCTGTGAATATAAATGAGGGATTTGCACAAAAGTGGACACAAACATTACAACAACAACTTTATTTCCCCATAAATGCGTTTAATACAGGAATTCTATGTTGATGAAACTTCCTGTTCTTCTCTGATTTAAGATTAACAGGGTTACACCGCCACACATAAGTCAAACAAAATATATTTACCCTTTCAACCTCTAAAGTTTATTACTAAAGAGCTTCAAATAAATGGTTTGAATCTAATAGAATATTTTTGTTTTTGGACTTCGTTAGCAAACTTACGAAACGTAAATCACTGATGCTGTCTAATTTATTACTTCACTCAAAATACCCCAAAGGTTTGATCATCTCCGTCACATTAACTTCCTATACAATTTTTATTTAAACTGATGCAAGTAGTTTCCAAATACGTTGCAATAAACTCCGTTTTATCCGTTTAAATTAATGTAATTTGAGTAGACATATCGGTCAGACAGTCAAAGTAATTCCAAATTTGAGAATAAAAAAGTTTAACAAATCTACTACGAGCAATGTCATTGTCTAAAGTGCTGCAAATGAATGAAACGCAAATCGTTTTCTGTGTCTCAACAACTTACCTCACATCGCAATAATGAGCTATAAGCTGGTGAACTGTTTCAAATGTATGGGTTGAGTTCTCAAGCGCAATTCGATTGCCGATTGCTTTCAAAAGGTAATGTTCAACGTGATTGCCCGGCAGCTTCACGGATAACGCCATAGTCAAAGGTTGCGTCGAGCTCCTCACAATAAAATTGCCCACTTCTCGTCCCTAAAAAACAAACAGAGAAGATGCGATATAACACATAAGTATCCCCAATAACTTTATTTATCATCTTTTTCCCGACTGAGCAAAGCTGCAATACAGTCTCGTATTACATTGTGTATTTTAAAATTCATAG